>ML805078.1:166223-176922 GCA_009831015.1 Picea engelmannii | reverse complement strand
ATAGTATTTCCCATGTTAAAGTATCATATATTTTCATTCAATCTGAACTCTCTGCTAGTTCATTTATTTCTATGGACTTGATTTATCTTCTTTGGTTCTTTTTCTATCCCTTATTCAATGCTATATTTATCAAGAATACTTTTAAAAAACTCCACGACATTCTTATCATTAAGTAATTTAAAGAAAGATTCCAGGAAATTCTTTAAGTTACTTAATTTATCTGTTTTCTCTCCTTTGTAAGTATGATCCAAAGACCGAGTCATATCAAAAGTAGGAGTGTGATACCTCTATGCAGTGTTTGGTGTGGAATATTCATTCTCCTTCAGGAACTCCTTCTTTTCTTCCTTAAAAGTTTCCTTCTCCTTCTTTGCATCAAATTGTTGTTGTGGTTGAGTGTTCTTCTGAATCTAGCACTGAGATCCCTTATTCTGATCTTGTGCATCTGCTCCTATCTTAACTCCTCCTCTAGTCAATATATTGATGTTTTTCCTAGGATCCCTTATTTTTGCAGCAATCCACTGAACATTTTTGTTGTTTATATTCCGCTTCTCTTCGATATTCGTCATTAACTTTGGGCACTCTTCTATCACATGATCTGTTGCGCAACACTACATACATGTTCTTTTTGGTTGAGGAAAATATTTGTCATAGTGTCCTTTCTGTTGACAATTATGGAAAATAATAGGCCCTCTATCTCTTCCCATTCCTCCGCTTCCTCTACCTATGAATCCTCCTTTGTTCCCCTATGGATCCACATTTTGTTTATGATACTGTGGTGCCTGATTATACTTTGGGGTTTGCTGAAAATATGGCACTGCTTGAAATTGTTGCACATTGTCAAACTGTGGCAAAATCTGTCCTACCATCAACTCAACCTGCATCTTGTATGTATCCGAGGTTCTTTCCTTCATTAACTCCAGAGTTATACAACTTTAGTCTTCATTTCCTACCCACTTACAAAAGTTACAAAAAGTACTCTTCAATTTTGTTTTGTACTTATGCATCATAGGGTAGTGATAATGATCATGCCCATGTATCTTTCATATTTCACACCAAAGCCCTCCTATAGGAAATGGATTTGGTATCCCTAATTGTAGGTATTGCACAAATGTCGGACACTCATTATTGTGATGTCCCTCTAATCTATGCATGGTACACCACACTGCTTCTCTTATCTCCCTACTTTTATTCTGCTTCAATTGCACTGTCAAGTTATTTAGATATTCCTTCAACTCCTCGATAGCTGGATCTATCTACTTATATTGATTCTCCTCTAACTGCATCTATAATGGTTAATACATTTTTTTGGAATATTAGTGTATTATTGGTCTGAACTAAGATCTAATGAGGGTTTGAGGGATAACAATGAGTCGATCCAATGCCTCTGAGAGAGAAACACATCCCATCCCATGGTTGTAGACATCTGAGTTCTGCAACCACCAATAGAAGACATCTCAGGTGAGAGTGCACAGTGCACTCTGTGCGTTATGTTTCCTTCTGGTATTCATAAGGGTCAATGGTCGAAGGGTTGTTGGTAATATTATAGTTAGAACCTAGGTCCGCTCATAAGTAAACCAACAATGGTTCCATTGCTAGTTGGAACTCAAAAGAGTAGATCGGGAGGGATGTATCATGTAGTATAGTGAGAGGATTAAGAAAGGGGATGTTTTTAGGTTGGAACCCCATGAAAGAAAATATCGAAAGATGGTTGATCGTTTAGGAACTAGAGTTTTCCCATAAAGATAATAGAATCCCTAGGTTTAAGCCAAGACAATATTTGGAAAGATACGTATTTAGAGAAATACATGAGAGTTTCTTTAGTGAGTTTCCCACACTACTGTAGGAGTGGATAACATGGTTGAAAGATACCCAGATGACAGATAGAGTTATATCAGTGTAGTGGAAAGAAGAAAGTATCACACGGTTGAAAAGGGTAAATAAAAAATTTACGCACGCGGTAGATTTCTCGCTAGATAACATTTTAGCGGGGTATATCACTGAGTTCGCAGTTGATACATCGAAGTCTTACAGTATAGTAGAGTATGATTTTCTTAAGGTTCCAATGGGAAGGTACACCCGATCATTGTACACTTCAATCAAGAGATTATTGCATGATAAAGGGGTATTAACCATGGAATCAGACAACTAAACCACTCTGCGTGCATGTCCGAGTTAGGGGAAACACTAAGGAAGGTCTGAGATGGAGGGGGAAATGGATATAAAAGACCATAGTAAAGAAAAATATCCCATTACAATGGATCAAGAGGAGATCCAGGAAATTATAAAGAAGGCACGAACAACGTGCAGTGGCATACCCTACCAATATAAGCTTAATAGGAAGAAAAAACCAGTAGACGAGAGGGAAGTATTAGAGAGAGATGAGAAAGATGTAGAGGATCTTTGTGATGTGGAGCACATTGAAGAAATATTATGTGCCACATATGAAAGAAATAATAGAGGAGCAAGATCTAATGAGGGAGCACATACCCCTTTCTAGATCTAAATCAATGTAGAACCTACAACCCCATGTACGATTAACACATCAAGAAAGAAGAGTTGTTTAGAGAACGAGTGACTAAAGGTCATAGGAAGATAGGAAATTAGAATAGAAGTGAGGGTACAAGTGGAAGTACCATAAGTAGTAGAGGTAGTGGTAAAAGTGGAAGTATTGGTAGCAACACTAGTGGGAGTTCAAGTATGAACAATAGTACATAGAGAATAGTATCACATGGAGAAGGTACAACACATTAAACAATGACTTGCGTAGATCCAATGATACGATTACCCGAGTTTCATGGGGATGGATCATAAGACCTAGAGGAGCACCTATTCATGTGTGAGAGAATATGCGAAGAAAAAAGAGTCACCGTTGAGGCATAAAAAGTAGTGCATCTAACAATACCATTTAGAAACTGGACGTTGGATTGGTATATGAGTCTAGTAGTAAGAAATCCACATGGTGTGTCAGGAACAGTAATAGAGATAAAGCAGGAAATGATCATGAAGTTTCAAAGGTCGAAATCGAAGGATCGGTTTATGAATGATATTATTGAGGTTAGAAAAAACCAGGAGAATCTATATGGGACATCGATCAGAAGTTCAATACATTGAAAGTGATGCAAGAGCATCGCTTCACCTTAGAAATGTGCCAACATTCCAACACATCAGCGAACATTTCAGAGAGGGAGAGGCACCGGCCCTCCCATTTTTAAATTTGAAATATAATCCTATAAATATTCATGTTGTAAGGTCGAGTGAAGACCAAGCCATGTCTTTGTACATGCGGAAGTTAAGGTCACCTTTAATGGCTGATAGGTTGATGGCTCTAGGTTCAATTCAGACTAGATGGCCATTTACGAAACTTCAATGTAATAGATAGGTTAGGTGAAGAGGATAAGCTCGGAGAGTCCTCTTTTGTAAAGGAGAGAGATCTTTGTAGAGAGGTCTTAGAAGAAGCAAAACTCATGATAGAGTTATGATAGGAGGTAGAATAGTTTTTGGAGAGAGATTGAGAGAATTGGGACTCTGTCCCAGTCCCGTTTTTGTAAACATCTGTATAGACAAACATAGATAATAGAAAAACGTTTTTTCATGCATATAGTGTGCTTATGTATTTCATGAATGAATGTTGTGGATGTATGATAAGTTTCATTTGTAGTAGGAGATAGATTTATTTTATCCTCGTTGAAGTTGTTATATATCTCTGAGTTTTTTCAGGCTATGAAAGGAGTGCACAACAAAACTTTGGGGGTTCTTTGGACAACATAAGGAGTGCGCATCTAAACTCTATGGAGTCAGAAAAGAACATGATAGGAGGGAACACTAGAGTGATCACAAACTCAACAGGAACCTCAAGGTTACTGAATACAGTGGAGGAGGAATTATGTAGAGAAAGCATAGAGAGACGGAGTTATTGAGAATTATGTAGAGCTCTGCCAGGCAGACATCGAGTGGGTGCAAGTGTGCGCAGAGAGAAATATTTGTTGAGTTCAGGGAGAAGAGTATCAGAGGAAGATACTCAGAGAGATGTTGAACACTCTGTAGAAAACACTCAGCAAGGTGTTCTTTGAGAAGAAGGTTTCCAGGAGGGCACAAAGTTTTCCTCTGAAAGGAAACATAAGGGCCAAGACCATTAGGAGACTGAGTAAATCAAAAATCTCAGAAGAGATAGTGCAAGGAGTGCATAAGAGGCATACTTGTTCCAAGTCCTAAAGCTCAGAAGAGATAACGCGTTCAAGAGTGCAAGAGAGACCTAGATAGTTGGGTTCGCAGCAGAAAGTTCAAAGGTCAAATCCTTTGAACACTGAGAAAATATTCCAAGGTGGAAGAAGTCAAAATCTCAAGAGGAGGAGTGAAAATAGCCATCTGATCAGTTGTGGAAAAGGGCCTGGACCATCAGATCAACGTCCAATGAACGAAGGGAGCACAAAGGAGAGGAACAGATCCCATCCATTGGATCTGAACATGAAGGACCAACAACCGTTGGATCCGAAGGTAAGTGCACAAGAATTAATACTTGTGTATAAAGGAGAGTGGGCTTGTCAAAGTCCTGAAGTCCTGAAGTGATTTGGGACCATCCATCATCAAGGAGGATAGGTGGCATAAGATACACAACTTCGGAAGTTTGTGGATAAGGAGGGATCAGAAACAACCAAAGTAAATCTTGGTCGTTGATCGCCAGGAGGGGTACGTGTCAAGAGGTCATGCATTTCTGGTGAAAGCACTCCAGAATAAATGGGTTAATAGGAGTTTAAAATTCCCTAAGATCGAATATCCAAATAGCTAAATATTCAAAGCGCCGAAGAGCCGAAGAGTTGAATCCCGATGAGCCAAAGAGCCGAAGAGTTGAAGCACTGAAGAGCCTCTAGACCATAGGATCTAGAGGGTACATGGAAAAATATCGTGAACTCTGGGATAAAAGAGAAGGAGAAGATTGATATTTGAGATCACCGAACCCCGAACAGCCAAAGAAACTGTGAGCCATTGATTTGGAAGTTCACACATGGTTTCAGATCTAAAACTCCGGGTACAAAACCTTCTGGAGAAAAGAAGAGGGTGAGAACATCGAAGTCTTGAAGGATATCTCAATCATTTATCGAGGAGGAGGTCAAAGGACCGTTGATCTGGTTGAGGAGACCAAAGTCCCGAAGTAGGAGCATAGTCATTGATTGGGGAGAATACGTGTCAGCAGATCTTCCACTTCAGAAGATAACTAGTCAGAGGTAGCGAGAGTTTGAGAATTGAGATTCCCGAAGGCTGGATTCGTAGAGGAGATCCTGGCCACATGTTTAAAGGGACAAGTGTCGAAATATATTCCACTCCGAAATATTTCCACATGGAGGAAAAAAAAGTTTGAGAATTGAAAATCTCGAAGGCCAAAGAGCTGAAATCAGCCTTAGTCATTGATTTGGAAGGGAGCTACGTGTCGAAAGATCATGGAGATTTGGTATCATGCCTGGAAGGAGGAAAGAAGGTAGGGAAGGATATTCTATACTAGTCGTTCATCAAGAGGCAACACTGAGAGGTTGGACATCAACAATCGAGTTGGATTGCGAGGTAGGAACTTGCTCAGATGTTAAAAATATGAGAGCAGGTCGCAATTTATACCATAGTTTTAACAAAGTGATACATGGCAGCTGGAGGTGGATTGCGGGACAAAAAGAGGGTTGGTATAAAACCACTCTTGTTCACTCCCGCAATTGTGCCTTTGCACAAGGACATAACCCAGGGCTGTATGAAGGAAGGGGCTAATGGACAAAAGGGCTAGCACCTGAAACTCGGTGTCTTGGAATCGCGCAGGAATAGCCCGCGTGTCTGTCAGAAACTACACACAGAAGGAAAGGGGACCTGTAAAAGATTAATAACAGTCTAGAAGAGGCCTGAAGAGTCAATTCAAGTCAGCACATTGAAAGATCCTATACCAGGAGGTCGCAGAATCAATGATCAATAACAATATTTAATAACATTTCTTCAAGTCTTGAATTATGGCATAAAAATCCTTGTCATATGTGGAGTATTTCCTCTTAGTCTCATTCATATTTTCACTGAAATAGGCCACAGGTCTGTTATCCTGACTCGAAATTTCTCTTATTGCAATTCCACTTGCATCACATCTTACCTGAAATGTCTTTTCAAAATACGACAAGATCAGAATCGGTCGTTCTGTTATCTTCTCCTTCAATATATTGAAGCTCCTCTTGGCTTCCTCTGTCCATTTAAAAGACTTGTGCCACTTATTCACTGTATCCATCATTGCTGCACAAATCCCACTGAAGTCTCTAATGAACTTCATATAGAAACTCACTAATCTATGGAAGCTTCTTACCTCGAACATGCTCCTTGGTGATGACCATTCTTTGATCCCTTTCACCTTCTCTGGATCCATATTTAGTTCATTCAGAGAGATCACAAAACCCAAATAAATGAGTTATGTTTTCATGAAACAGGAATTCTTCAGATTTATCAACAACTTCTCCTACTGTAGCCTCCTCATCACTAACATTAGGTGCCTCAAATACTCCTCTTTAGTCCTACTAAATATCAATATATCGTCCAGATATACAACCACAAATTTGCCAATGAAATCTTTCAGAATTTCATTCATCAGCCTCATAAAAGTTCTTGGGTCATTCGTTAAGCCAAATGGCATAACCAACCACTCATACAGACCTTCGTTTGTCCTAAATGTTTTTTTCCATTCATCACCTTCTCTCATCCTGATATGGTGATATCCACTTTTCAGATCTATCCTAGAAAATAATTTTTCTCCACTTAAGAAATCCATTATATCATCCATTCTTGGTAAATGAAATATGTACCTGATGGTGATCTTGTTGATGGCTCTTGAGTCTGTGCACATTCTCCATCCTCCATATTTCTTTGAGCTCAACATAGTTGGTACTGCGCATGGGATCAAACTCTCTCTGACCAAACCCTTTCCTAGCAACTCTTGGACTTGGTTCTTCACCTCCTCATTCTCTCTAGGTGTTAATTTATATGTTGCTTTGTTAAAAAGACTTGCTCCTGGTATCAAGTTGATATGATGACTGATACTCCTGATTGGTGGCAATGAGTTTTGAAACTCATTTACCACTATATCAGTGGAATTATCCAACAATTACTGAACTTCTTCAGGAAAATCATCCATTGATGTACTTGTAAGCATAACATTGGGTTTCCTTACCATAGAAAATTGCATCTCCTACTCTTCCTTGAATTCTTTAAGGAGTTCCTTCCCACTCATGAGAAGTATGTTGGTACTGGCTTCTTCTTTCACTCTTTTCTCCTCTATTGGAAACAACATATGTGTTCTACCATTCCTCTCCAATGTATATGTATTTTTCCTCCCATCATGAATGAGGTTTATATCAAACTGCCATGGTATTCCCAACAGAATGGGGCATACATCCATGGGAATTGCATCACATAGGATTTCATCTTTATAAACCCCTATTTTAATCTCAACCAGACATTATTTAGTAAGAATTACCCGGTGTCCCTTTTGCAACCATGAGACCTTGTATGGGTTTGGATGTGCAGTTGTCTTCAGCTCCAATTTCTCCACCATCTCTGTGGATACTAGGTTGTCAATACTCCCACTGTCAATAATCACCTTGCATACTTTATCCTTATTCTTGCAACCTATCCTGAAGAGATTGTTTCTCTGCATTGGATTTTCAATTTCTTCCTCTGGTTTTAAGAGAATTTTTCTCAACATCAGGGATGCTCCATCCTCTGCTCCCTCTTCTTCAACATCTCTTTGTTGTGCTTCTGAAATGTGAGCTTCTCCTCCTTCCTTTTTCTTCTCCCAAGACATGCGCCCTATCTTTCCACTGACATAACATCTTACTCCTCCTCTGCCTCTTCCTCTAGAAGAGTTCCTTCCACCACCTCGTCTTTCTTGGAAAATTCCTCCCCATTTCGAGTGATTGTGTGGTTTCTCAGCCTCATCCTTGGACTTGTGCGCTTTGTCATGGGTAACTCCCTTGTTTTTGGTTGGGTCTAGGCTCTGACGTCTTCCTCGCTGGTTTTTCTTTCTGGCCAGCTTCTCCTCTGCTTTCAGTGCAAACTGAAAAGAATCCTCCACAGTTTTGACTGACATCATGCCAAGTTCGTCTTGGATTTCATATCTCAAGCCATTTATGTATCTGGTGACTCTTTATTCATCACTCTCTCTTTGTCCAGTTATGATATTCAACTAGTAGAACTCCTCGGTGTACTCCTTAACTATCATCCCTTTCTGTCTCAGGTTTTGTAGCTTCCTGAACATGTTGATATGATAGTCCTTGGGTATGAACTTAGCCTTCAACTTGGCTACCATTCTGTCCCAACTATTTATCCTATGTTTTCCTTTACTTCTCCTCTCATCCTGCAGTTCGTCCCACCACAACATTGCATGCCCTTTTAGCCTAGTGACTACCTACTTCACCTTCTTCTCCTCATCGACATCTTCATAGTTCTTCAGCATATAGATTTCCCTCATACATGGGAACCTCTATCTTATCTTTGCCTCCCAACCTGGCAACTGCTCTCAACAAATGTTCTTCTGTAGCTTATTCAACCTCAACCTCTTCACTTTCTATATCACTGACGTCTCTAGCGTCAAGTGCTCTTCTCTATGCTTCTTCCATTGCTTCCAATATGGCGCAAAGTTCTCACATCTTCCTCTTTACAGCACAGTTGGCTAAAGGTGCCTCTTCTCGTCTTCTTGGCAGCATTGTGTTGACTACTTATCACACACACAAAGTACAAATCTGATCTCTCTTTATGCTTATCCTTCGCCTGAAGTCTACAGACGAAGAATAATCAACTCTGATACCACCTAATGCGGACCCCCTATCCCTCCTAAGGGTTGTGTGACCTCCCAGTCAGGATCTTTGATTCTGCAGTCGATATGGCTCTTTTGGTTCTGAACTGAAACCTCTATCTCCAAGTCCACATACCCTTGTCTGTGTTTTTCCCACGTAAACCAACACTAGGCATGAGCCTCCACTCCAAGTGATCGTCGACGTGACCAAAGGCTTAGCCTAAAAGGCGCATCACATTTCGAAACTCTGGGGGTTCTAATACAACGAGTCCTTGGTTCCTCCAAGTCCCGAAACCCCGATGAGGGATAGCGTAGGTTAGCCCCTCCCTTTCCCCAACTCACATGACCATAAGCTTTACTGCGAAGGTGCATCTGACTCCTCCAATCTACGAATGTCGAAATCGCCATGATGCAATATCTACGGCCCAGATCTCCCCCTAGACGATGGTTGCAATCACTTCGATGTTTCACATTTCACGACTTCTCTATTCACGAAGTTCCTTCGCTCCTCCTCTTGGTCGTCGAAATTGTGAAATGTGGCTTCGCTATAGATCGACGACTCTAATCTTACGAATATCTGACGGTCCTGATCTTCCTGGGATCAATGACTACTATCCCTCCTGATTTTTGGGCGTTGAAAGGCCCTCGTTGTTAACCATCTCGCAGCTCCACTTGATCCAATGGCCTGCGGGATGTCGGTGTTTCCTCCTCGAGGCTCTCCACCATTCGTTCAAGTCTTCATGGGTTTTCCCTCCTAGACGTACGCAACGCTAACTCTTGCGCACTTGTCTCGAATCAGATGGTTATTGATTCTCCACCATGATCTGATGGTCAATAACCCTCCTCCTCCTGAGCTTCTAGTCTCTTAGACTTAGAAATTTTTCTAAGTCCCCGAAGGTCTCGACCTTCATTTCTCCTGGGAAATGGGTTCCTAGATCTCGTTAACACTTTCTGAAGTGTTATTCAGCCTGAGCTTCGTCTGGTGCAAACTTCGATTTCCCGTGCACTCCTTGCATCTAAGGGATCTCGATAACCCGGATTCAAGGGGTTTCTCACAGAGAAACTCCTCCTGATCTCCTTGCGTTTCCCTTAGGCTTGATGCACACCTTGCAAAGCTTCAAATGCAGAGAAACAATTGAAACTGAAAAAGAAAAAACTAACATTCACAGTTCCATTCTCTCCTATCTTGATTCATTCACTTGCTCATAAAAATAGAATGACAGGAAATTGCAAACAGTGTTCACACACTGGGTATTTGGATTAATTTTCCTTCTGTTATATTCACAAGTTCCAAAATGGATACAAAATATATTCAATTTACAATCACTAAAAAACTGGGATCTCCTGCTAACTCGTAGTTCTCTTACAACTACTCTCCCTCTGTATTGCAGCTAACCCTATCTGGGCGTACCAAAATTCTATTTAATTCTGAGAGCTTTTTAGGGTTTCCCCTGCCTACTTATCTACTCTAAAAACTTAATCTATTGGCTATCTTAGACTAGTCTCAATCCATAACCGTAATGGAAACTCATGCTCCGCTTGCGATTTTTAAAACATGCATCAAAGGGTAAATTTCATCACTGGTTCAAGCGTGCCTCCAAAGGTAAATTCCGATGCTGAGTTAAGGCGGATTTCAAAATCGGCTGCAACTGCCAACGTTGAAGTTCTGGAAGAACTCTCACTTGCGGAATGGTCTTTCTTATGCGCGGTTGCCAACGATACTCCTGCATCATTTTCTACAACCATATACCTTTAAGACATATTGGATGGCCTGTACTAGAGCCCTAGAAGCGAAGTGGGACATAATGAGGGATTGCAATGTGGAGAAGGGGGTACACTTCCTTGGGTTGTGAAGGTTGATGGGGAATGAGAGGTTGTAGGTTGGAATTGCTA
>ML805078.1:68082-90897 GCA_009831015.1 Picea engelmannii | reverse complement strand
CCGCGTTAATTTTGAATTCAATAATTGAAAAATCATGGAATTCAATGGAAGAAGACCGCTGAGCTGCTACGCGGCATGATGATTGATTTGAATATCTTTAACTATTATTAAAGAATTACTAAGTCAACACAAGGGCAGATTTTGCTGTCGGTTACTCAGGTTTGCTGTTAAATAAATGGCAAAAATTAGCAAGTCAGACCGACGGCTAGCAATTGAGACGGACGAAAGTTTCAAAAGTTTCAGGTAGCCGCTATTATTATACAATACAATAAGAAGCAAAAAGCCAAACCAAGTGTCTCGCCCTCCGCTTACTTTTCTAATACAATAAGAAGCAAAAAGCCAAACCAAAAAGCAAAACATGGAGTCATAACCCACCATTCAAACTCTAAGATGCTTCCACCTAATTCCATTCATTGATCTTCATATAGAGAAAACGACTTCTCGTTGCGTTCTATAATCTTTCGTTTATTTTTCCACTCCCCGTTTTCAAAATGAGAATATATCCCTAAAAAATACTCATTAATAATATCCTCTAACCTCTAAATTAGTGTGTGAAGTGTGATGTAATATTTGAAAGTCTTAATATAAGAAAATTGTTTTTCTTTTATTGTAAATTGTTTTTCTTTTATTGTAAAGGTCAGTTTCACTAATGATTTAGGTCACAAGAAAAATAGGAAAAAATATAAAAAAATCAATATTTCTTAATCATGATCATTATAAAAACAGTTCTTTGTATGCCTATAATTTCACTATCTATGAGTATGTTAACATGCTTCATCTTCATGAAACACAAACATATTAAAAAAGAGGGGAAAATATTAAATTTTCTATGATTTATGCATTCTATATCATTGACTTGATTATTCTGAAACTAAGTATGAAGGAAACACATCTGATAAGATATGACACATAATAAGGAATGGTTTAAGTGTTAATTAAAATACTCATGTACTTATGAAATTCAAATTTACCACCTATATTACCCTCTTTCCTACATATTAACTTAATTAGAATAAAAAATTTACATTATTTTACTAAAAACACTTGCACTTAATAATGAATTTAAAAAACCAAAAGTATTTTACACACATAAATCCACAACTTAACCACTTAAATCCATCTTTTTATCTTACATTTGAATGGAAAAAGGCTTATACCAATCCATGTAGAACACTTTGTTTTTATGGTTGAGGTGAAGACTCGTATATCTTTAATGTCAAGTTGCAAAGTCCTTCCATCTTTATATAATGAATGAACTATTGAATTTGTCATGGAAATGGAGCTCTTTAAAATTAAGTGGCAAAGTTTACTCTTATATAATAAAGGAATTAGGAATCATGATTGGATATGAAGCTAAAAAATTATTTCAAAGTTTTGTTACATGACAAGTTTGTATTTTGTTTACATATGAGCTAAAGTAATCACATACATGTACACTAATATGTCTTTACATCTACGTAAAATTGTCTTTAGTGTGCAAATTTTCTATTAACATTTCCAACATTTCTTTTTATTGAAAATATATTTTCCTTCATTCCATCAATCTCTTCTTTTTTAATTTATTAAAAAAAATTTAAGGTCTAGTAAAAATATCAATTAACTTTTCTATAGTCTTTACCATATTGTAGGTGAATTTGTCCTACTTTTTGCAACCTTCTCAGATATGTATATGCACTCCAATGTTCTTTATTTTTCAATGATGTACTAATTCTTCACTAATTGTAGATAATTTCTTGGTTACCTTAAAAAAATATTATATGTCTATTTTATGTAATTCAAATTTTTGAAATCCTTACATATTGCATACAATGCTCCCTTATACTATGTGTTGACTAAAGATAACACAACAAGTTACTACTATTGAACCAACACAAAATGCGTCCTTGGATGTGAACTTTCTATCATCTATGCATTTAACACATTTAGAACCTATATATCGAACTAATGTACTTTCATTTTCATTCTTAAGATTTCACTTTCACTCCTCTTATTTATTTCTAGTCCTCACCTCTTTATATCAAGATCCATTTTCATATCACTTATATTACTATTCATTATCATAACTTTTTTTTAGATCAAATCGTTTTTACATGAATAATTTGATATAAAAAATTCCCTCAAATTTATGTCATACTTCACCTCAAAATAATAATGTAAAACTCCCAAATTGAACAATATAAAATTCTTAATAAATTTTTAATAATTATATTAAATTGGTATACTCTATCTATCTTCTTTATTGTTATAATATTTTTTATATATTTAATATAGATAAAATTATGTAAATTAATATAAATATTTAATTATTTAATATTATATTTATAATATATTTAATATAAACATAATTATGTAAATAAATAAAAGATTTGCATTATCTTGATTCATTAATTTATGCATATATTTATTAAATGTTTAGACATTTGATATAATACATTTTAGCTATTTAATATTATATTTATTATATATTTAATATAGATATAATTATGTAAATTAATAAAAGATTTATATTATCTTAATTTATATATTTATTAAATGTTTAGAGATTTAATATTATATTTATTATAAATATAATTATGTAAATTGATAGAAAATTTAAAAGTAGATGCACTATTTAGATTTATTTTTAATGTTATTAAAAGATTAGGTTTTTAAGAGAAAAATAGGATTTGATAGCTTGTACTCAAGGAAGGGAAAGGAATTCATTTAGTCCAAGCTACCTTCAAGGAAGAACCATCTAACAATCTTTTAGGGTAAGGTTTTGATTGCAGTTAAAGATCTTAGTTATGTTAAATAGTGAACAAACCAATGCATCACAACTTTAAAATGTATTAAATCATATTTAATTGATTAATTTAATTATTAATTTCAAATAAAACTGTAATTTTTAAAATCAATTTTAAAAACTCCATTTTTTAAATATTTATATTCTTTGCAATTTTTCTATGTCTTATTTCCATGGTAAGACAATTAGATAGTTCATTGGAGAATGCAACGTCGTACAACAATTTTTATCTAGATTGCACATTCTGTGCATCCAAAGTGTGTTTGAATTTGTTCTTTGTTTATTGGATGTATAGAATCTGCAATCCAATTAAGTTTCGGAATGCAACGTCATAGAACAATTTTTTATCTAGATTGTACATTCTGTGCATCCAAAGTGTGTTTGAATTTGTTCTTTGTTTATTGGATGGATAGAATCTGCAATCCAGTTAAGTTTCGGTTATCAGACTGTATATTGAGATACATGAAAATAGCTTATATGTAATGCAAATTTTTTGAGAGAATGTTTATATTTGTTTTTTATTTTTTTTTATAATAAAGTGGTTAAAAATATGGAACCTGTAAAATAAACGAAAGATTGTATGACCAAACGACGAGTCGTTGCTTTGAAGGACTTTTTTATATGAAAATCCATGAAGGGGAATTAGGTTGAAGCTTCTTAGAGTTGATGGAATGCTGGTTTATTAGTGGGAATATTTATCTCTTTAATCCTATTTTATAGGGAAAAAAGAAAGCGGTGGGTTGAGGAAGTTTTATATCGAAAAAAGGAAGCGGAGGCGCTGGGCGGGCTGAAGGAATTTGAATTATATGCAGGGAGTACAAAAACGACAACAATGGCGGCTACCTGTCCTGGAGACTTTCGGCCGTCTAACTTGCTACCTGTGAATCGTTCCGAACGATAGGTCAGTAAATATTCATTCATGTACCAATATTCATCTGTAATCAGTGACTTAGTAGGTGACGCCTCTTCATCTATAATACAAAACATGTGTATTGATGGCGGTAGTTCATAGATTATTATACTCTAGATTGTATTGTTTTACCCGATGTATGGTTGACTGTGCTGTGCACGCTGCAATACATATGTATATGTCTTACCATGTTATAATTCTTGAATATAGAGTTGTATACTATGCGCGTAATGAATGAGATAAAAGGATAAGCATTTCTTCGGGGTTTAATGAGTGAGATAATACTATAAACATTTCTTATGCATGCAGTATAAACAAACAAGTACATTTATTTTTTAAACATTTCTTATGCATGCATGTAGGATAAACAAATTTTGATAAAATTATCATGGTATGATATGCCACTTGGAGTGCAAAATTATAGTATTATTTGATATGAATAAACTTTATAACATAAGCAACTTGTGGAACAAGCAGTTGCCTATGGTACATAAGAAGTGCAAATTATAGTGATCATTTGATCTGAATAAACTTTATAACATAAGCAACCTGTGGAACAAGCAGCTTGCCTATGGTACATAAGAATAGTCAAGACTATTAAACAAGAATGGAACCCTAAACAGGAGGGTCGAAGTTCGTTCCCTCAAACACCAACTAAACATAACACATTATTTATGTTTCACTATTATATACGTCCATTATTTTTCTAGTGTATAACAATTATCCTTGAACTTGGCAAATTGTAATGTAGAAAATGGTTATTTTTTCTTCGCCTTGCTAGTAAATTTTGGTAACTTGGTAAATTGTTATGTAGAAAAAATATTATTTTTCTTGGCATGTTAATAAAGTAAATTAAAGTTGCAGAGACATATAAATTATCTTTTTCTTATACATTGATTTTGTCAGGGTGGAAGAGGGGAGCATTAATAGATAAAGTTTATTATTTGAGGGTGGGAGGGGAGAGCATTAATAGATAAAGGTTAAACTTACAAAGACATGAATTTATTTTTTATCTTTCACTTTAGATTGATTTAAATGGTTTCAAATGATTTGCATATCATTATAATTTTGTATTCAATAAAATTCTATTCATTAACACATTATGTTTGAATAATTTAGAAATATATAAATATTATAATTCATTTTGTTAATTTAGTTTTGGTACAACATCCAATACAGCTTCCACAGAAATTACTCCACAGAAATTACTGTTAAAATAAATAGTATTAAAATAGATAGTATTACTTTTGTTCTAGATAGTTTGTCATGTAGTAATAAAATTAGATGATATTGGCTTTTTGTTGGTATAGATATTTAATTTAGTGTTTTTTTAAATAAATAAATTTAGATTCATAAATCTCTAAAAATATTATTCCAAAAATTAAAAATAGTTTAAAATTTTTCTAAATATATAAAGTATATTTTCTCATTTTTAAATAAATTTTTTTATTTTTTATTTGTTGTATAATTATAATATCAAAATCTCATTAAAATTTAAAATAAAAATACATGCTGATTTCAACTTTAAAAAATATTATAAAAAACCAATTTTTTATAATCATTTTTGTAGTTATCTCCAATAAATTATGTATTTTATAGTAAGTCCTAATATTAATTATATAATTACAATTTTTAACCTCTTACTCTAATTTTATGAAAACTTTCAATTACATTTTTCAGTGTATTAAATATATTTTAATATTGAAATTTGTAAGTAATATTATATATGCCTTTAAGTCATTAGTCATATTAAGAAATATTCAAATTTGGGTATGTAATATGCCTTTAAGTCATTAGTTGTAGTTAGAAATAGGATCAACATATCACGTGTTGAAATTTCAACAACCTATATATAGAACAGTTTTATTAATCAAATTTTAGCAACTTTCATCATCACACTCATTGGGCCACCAGGAAGCGAATCCACTTTCCTTCTCCAACCATTAGGAGAGAATTGACATATTGTCAATAATTACTATAGTAATCTTCCCTCTATTGGCCCTTTTTGGTTCACTTGAGTACGGCATGTTGAATAATAGTTAGTATGTTAGCATTTGGTCAATGAGTCACTTTGTAAATATACCTTTTCATTCGAGTTGAGTAGGGAGTGGTGGAAATAAAGAAACAACTTATTTTGTAACTACAAGTGGCTAAAGAGGAAAAAGTCTCCCTGTATAATATTAAGAGGCATCTCCTCTCTTCTAAATAAACAGATGGTATTTTCCATGTCTTATTGTTTTCTTTCATTCTTGTTGTGTTTTTTTTCCAAAGAGTCCTTATGATCTTGATTGCAAATTGATTGGTATCAAATCCTGGATCCAAGCCAGATTTTTCTCAAACAAGGAATTCAGAAGAGAGACCATCCAACATGTTTTTTTTCTTAGAGCCAAGCGCCCTTCTCAGGACTTCTAGTTCGCCCTCCTCAGAGTTTCTAGAATGTTCATCTTCCATCATTCTCCACACGCCCTCTTAAGGATATCGAGTGCCTTCTCAGTGTGCTCACGAGTTCAGTGATTCTTAGCCTAGCATCTAGTGATAGATCGACATCTGTGGTGAAAGAAAATTATGTCGTCGTGAAGAGAGTCATCTACAGAGGATTCTGCATCCGCTGCCACAACTCCAATTTAGGATTTAACGTTGTATCTATATGAACTACTCCATATACAATAGCGCAGAGCTCCAAGACCCATGCAACTCGATACATGCTTCTAATTACCAAAGTTTGTGGGGAAAATGAATGGAGAGAAAGTAGACTCTTGTCTTTTCCATATTTCCACATACTACCGTACATGTCTTGATATGACGGAGGACATGAAGATTCATACCATCAGTTTTCAACTCAAGGGAACTGTGCAGACATGGTGGTGAACTCATTTGGAGAATTATTCCTAGATCATGGATAGAGGCGACCCAATCGAGATACAAACACCGCACATTATGACTTGGGACAGATTCTACCAAGCTCTCTGATAACGCTTCTACCGACTGGGATATCAACAAAACCTCCCTTCTAGATGGTTGTAACTCCAACAACTATCCAATCAATATGTCCAAAGCTACATAGATATCTTCTGCAAATTACGCATCCCGGTGCACATTGACGATTTAGAAGATGTATTAGTTATAAAATTCAATTATGGTTTATTAATGCATTTTTGTCATGAAGTTTATTTTTTTGAGAGTTCTTCCTTGGACAAGGCCTTTCTTCAAGCCTTCACTATCGAGCGTAAAGTGCCTCCTTGAATCCACTCACCCCAACTCGACTATGACTCTTATACTATTGGCTCTTCTCACGTTAACCGTACCACCACCTCCACGCCTCAAACAACACCCTGGTGTACCTTCCACAATACTTACTTGCATGCTTCTACCCACTGTTAGGCACTTCAGAACCTTCTCCCCAAGAAAATGCTTTTTGCAGAGGTCACTCAGTTTGATTCCCCTAACCCTCCTAAATTTCTTTTGTCAAAACTCCTACAGAAGTTGACCCATATCTAATTCTTATAACCACCAATGGACATGACACCTCTTTTGTGCCCCCTTTGACCCACAATTTTCAACATAAGTACGAATTGGCCACTCTCATCATAAACAATGGAAGTCAAAAGAAACTCATCACCCAGGACTTGGTCCAACTCGTACAACACCCAACTACTCTGCACCATGAACTGTATAAGATTAGATGGGTACAAAAGGAAGGCCCACTTCTCACTATCTCCCACTGTTCTACAATGACCTTCGCTATTGGCCATTTTTGAGTTACTATGGTGTCTAATGTTTCTCCTTTATATTTTTCTTACCCATTACTTGGACATCCCTACCAAGATTCCTGGAATGTTTTTTTATCATGTTATATTCCATAAATACTAGTTGAAACATGAGGGACACACCTATATACTAACCTCCTCTACTCCTCACTCCACAGAGCCTCTGACCAGAAAAGAGGTCATTAAGAAAGTAACTCTAAGAAAATATATTTCCTTATTTTTTGTTAGCTCCATTAAACCACACCTTATGACCAACCTAGGATCTTAGTACATGGCTCCCCCGCTCCCAAAAATTGTCAATTCATTCCCCCAACCCATTGGATTTTCCTCATCCTATGCTATTCAGAACACCATTGATCTCATTCTAGAAGCCTCTTTGCCCAATTCCCCTTCATACTTCCTCTCTCCTTAAGAGGTTGTTTTGATAGAACACCAACCTGACCAACTTATAAATTTATACCCTACTCCACCTTCATATTCACCTTGTGTGTCTCCATCATTTTATATGTCAAAGTAGGTTTTTTTTCCAGTAGTCTCTGCTAGCAGGTTATGTACACCCACAAAAGTTCCAATGTATTATAACACTTTGTGTGGAAGTTTCTATATTTCCAAATAGCTTATTGAGAAATATTTAGGCAAAAACAAATATTACAAATGCAATATAGCATGGAAACATTATCTGTAGAGGCATGTCTTCTAAGTTGGAGCATTTAATCAGACATCGTGTATTCGACACACTTGTTTTTCTTTTAGGGAGATTGTATTTAAGGGAATTGTTGAGACATATAATGAATCTCTGGCTGATCAATACTAAGTAGGGTTTTCACATCAACAACAATAAAAAATCTCAACTCAACGTTCTACCTACACTTTCACTCAGTGCCATATTTAGGTAGCCCCTGCATTACTAGCTACACCAAAGCATGCAAAATAGAGGCCTCATAAAATCACACGCCATTGTTCTTTCACTCGGAAGCTTATGTTTGGCTCTTACAGGACAAGCACCTATTCATAGGAAAACATCATCAACTACGCCTACTCATATCTGAGCCCAAAACAATTTGAGAAAGCATTGGAGAGAATGGAGTGCATTTTTCCTTATTTCTTGGTAGAAGCAGGGATGCTTCCAGATCTAAATAGGGAGGAATTAGGCCATCATTAAGGGAATTCACCTTCCTTCACCAACAAATAGGAGAGAATTAGCATATTGTCAATAATTAGTTTTGTAATATTCCCTTGCGAGACTAGTTGAGCAAGGAATATTGAATAATAACAACGCTCTCTAGTCCAGTTGAGTACAATGTGGAAGAAATAAGAAAGGAACTTCTTTTGTAACTTAATATGGCTATAGAGGAAAAATTCTCTCTGCATAATATTAAGAGGGTGATCCTCTCTCTGGTATTTTTTTTGTCTTATTGTTTTCTTTCATTCTTGTTGTGTTTTATGTCCAATTTGTCCTTCTGAGCTTGACCTTACGATATCTATTGTAGACCAATGGTCATCATTGTTTCCTGATAGGTAACATTCAAAGTATAGCAATATATTGATTATCAAATGACTTTTAGTAGTTGGATGAAATTTAAAGCTTCTATCACCTCATTTTGAAAACACAATCAGTGGAAAGAGACAACATAGAAAGCAATTAGGATTTCTTCTGGAATTTCTTGATATAAAAATAGATTCAATTACATAGATATACTTCTTACATGGCAATTTCAGGTGGATGATGAATTAATTTCCCTCTATCGTCTGACCCTATTAGAAATTTAATAATTCACTCATGGTACTTTTATTTAAGATTTGATAACTCATTGGGGAGGAAAGGATTATCCAGTGATGCATTTCGACGGAAGATACAAAATGGGATGTAATACAAAGAATGAAAATGTTAGAAAATAACTAAATTCAAGTATTGGTCAAATTCGAACATAGTGACAGCGAACCTTGATTTCTCCCATGGAGCGTGTAAGAGGGTTGATGTTCCCTATCTTCACCATAAAATCCACAAACTATTTCAGAAAGAGCTCCTTATTTTCTACATAATGCTTCACTATCTCCATCGTCTTCACCTGGCCCTTGGTGAACAATTCTTCATCCGTGCTTCACAGTCCATACCCTCTATCAAAGTTTTTGAAGTAGTAGTTGTCCAATTTGGTAGGACTCGGTAAATCAAATGGGGACAAGTTATCATCTCCTCCCAATTTCGGACACTGTGATATGAGATGAGTCTGGTAATATGTTTCTAGGGTGAAGTCAGGCTACCCATTCCCACTCTGGCTCTAAAGCCTCTACCTGAAGCTTGTGCATTGAGATTGGTCGATGGTGTGACTTCTTGCGTAATGATAAATTGCATTTTTCTATACATTTCCGTACTTAATAATCTCCACCTCATATTTTATTCTTCAAAACAAAATGAATTTACTACAAATTATGATGCAATAAAATGCAACATTTATGTACCTGAAAGGGCCACCAAGTCTACCTCATCTAGACCATGTAGTTTAAACTTAGTAGTGAAAATCTGTAGAGTTGAGTTGGGCGATGTGATATTGTTGTTGGACCCACTCAGACTTGCACTCTTTGAGTCTCTCCTCCCCAGTAAAACTTCCTATGCCAGAACTCCACTCTGGTAATATTCATCCATAACACATCACTAGGTATTATTATTTATTTTGTTATAATAACACACCGACTTCTCTCTTTATCTGATCGATGACTTCAAATCCTCGAGCAAAGTTTCTGTTGGGATTCGATCTCTTCTCACTCACAATGCTTCCACTGTCATCTACTAGAAAAGAGGCTTCACACCCATGTCATTCCATTAAAATTGCACACATTCATGCATACATTTTATTGTTACGAATTCATGAGGACTCAATACTAGTAGCCATTAGATTAATCTGCATGATGAAAATGTTGTAAGAGTAATCATTGCACCGCCCAAAAGATGACTTATTTCAGCCGATCAAATTGTGAAGAGGTGAACACCTTATCCCTTCAATGTTTTAAGAGTTACCACTGCCACACCAGTTGATCTCTATTTGTTCGGGGTGGAAAAGGGGCATCAACATCAAAATGATTAAATCTATCAAATGTTGAAGGGTCATGACTGTAATATTTTGATTAGTGGTTTTTGTTTGGTTATGTAACCAAATTAATATTCTAAAGGAAAATATCATGTATACAAATATGTAATTGAACAAATAATATGGAATCAATTTTTGAAAGGGTTAACATAGTATTCAATTGTGTTGTAAAAATAATTTATTTTTTGTTGTAGCATGTATACTTTGTTTTCTATATCAGTTTGAAAACTTCATTTAAATTCTTATGATGTGCATTGTTTTGTTATAGCATGTTATTGATATTTAGTATAGAAGTACTGGGTTGATTTAATGTTCATGGAGTGATTTTTTGAAACTATTCAAATGTTATAATTTGAGTTTTAGTGTGTTGTTGCTACTCTCCTTCTCTGTTGCAACTCTGTTTGATATAAGTCTCTATTTTGTTGCAACTTGTTGCGTCATATCTATTCTGGTACACCACTTTGTGTTGTTGTAACTTCCTTTCAACCTTCAGTTTCGTATCAAAGAGAGGAATCTAATTTAAGATGGTTTCGATTAGTAGTTCGTCTCAGCCTCAGGTTCATATTTTGGCTAAGAAAACTTATGATTCCTGGTATATTAGAATGAGAACAATTTTTCTTTCTCAATATCTTTGGAGTTTGGTTATTGATGGTTATGCAGAGGCAACTGACCAGACAACAAAATTGGCTCTTACTAATATTGAGCGTGCTTTTTTTAAGGATAATAGAAAGAAGTGCAACAAATCCCCTGGACTTATCCAACAAGGCTTAAATGATTCAATTTTACCAAGTTGTCAAGCACAAAATCTTCAAATAAGACTTGGGACATTCTTGAAGCTTGTTATCAAGGTGCATCCAAGGTGAAGATTGTCAAGTTACAAAACTTGAGAAGGGATTTTGAAAATCTAATGATGAAGGACAATGAAACTATTGATAATTTCATGGCTTAGTTCATCAGTGTTGTAAATCAACTAAAGCAGTATGGTGATGGCATTAATGACAATAGAGTGATTGAGAAAGTTCTTAGAAGTTTTCCAAAGAAGTTTGAAGTTGTTGTTGTACCCATAGAGGAATTTAAAGATCTTAGTCAAATGGAGATTTATGATTTGGCTAGTTCTCTTGTTGCACATGAATCCAGGATCTCTAGATATAATGAAGAACCATTGGAGAACACCATCAAATCATAGCTTCAAGTTATTATAGGTAGAGGCAGAGGAAGTTCTAGTAACCAAGGAAGAGGAGGTCGGTTTCAAAGGGATAAAAGAAATGAATCAGAGAGGGGTAGTAGAAGAAGATCCCGGAAGAAAGGAAATTAGAGGTATGATAAATCTAAAGTACAATGTTATTACTACAAGAAATTTGGTCATTTCTAACAAGTGTTGGAAGAATAAGGAATATGTTGGAAAGAAGTATGCACACATTATAGAGGAACCTAAAGGTGACCAAAATACTATATTTTTGACTTGTAATGTTACTCAAGAAAGTTCATATGATGTTTGGTTTTTGGATATCAGATGTAGCAATCACATGACTGGAAATAAATATTTTTTTTCTAGTTTAGACACGACTATTCAGTCTGAGGTAAAGCTCATGGGCAATGATAGTAAGGTAAGTGTTAATGTTAAATGTGTGATTTTTTTATACTAAGAATGATGAAAGAAGGAAAATATATGATGTTTATTATGTACCTCATTTGAAATGCAATATGATGAGTCTTGGATAACTGGTGGAGAAAAATTATAGAGTGTTCTTCAAGAATAAGGTATGTACAATTTATGATAAGTATCCAAGTAATAAATTGATTGTTAGGGTAGTGATGACAAAGAATAAAATGTTTCCTCTTATTATGAGAAGTAAATTAACTGACTCTTTGAATGCTTATAAAGCTAAGAGTTTAGATAAGTCATGGTTATGGAATTTGAGATATGGACATTTACATTTTGGAGGTGTAGATTTGTTGCAGAAGAAGTAGATGGTGAAGAGGTTTCTCAGTATTCAACAACGAACAAGCTCATGTGAGAGTTGCATACTTGGAAAGCATAATAGGGAGAAGTTTGTTTCTGGAGTTTCATATAGGGAAAAAGCTACATTGGAAATTGTACACATAAATTTGTGTGGACCCATGAAAACACCTTCTTTATATGGTAATGTTCATTTTATAAATTTTATTGATGATTTCAATAGAAAAAAATGGGTGTATTTTCTGAAGCAAAAATCTGAAGCGTTCGGTGTATTTACGAGGTTCAAATCCATGGTTGAAAATGAGAGTGGTAAGTCTATTAAATTCTTGAGATCAAAGAGAGGAGGTATGTTAAATTATTTCATTGATTTTTGTCTTTTTCATGGAATTAAGAGACAATTTACTACTCATTATACTCTAGAGAAAAATGGAGTGCTTGAAAGGAAGAATCAAACCATCATGAACATGGCTCGGTGTATGCTAAAAGAGAGGCACCTTCCAAATGAATATTGGAGATATGTTGTTATTTGTTCAATTTATATTCTGAACAGGGGTTTGACTAAGAGTGTGACGAACCATTTTCCCCAGGAAGCATGGAGTGGTAAGAGTTGTAGTGATTTTCATTTGAAATTTTTTCGGTGTGTAGATTATGCACATGTAGTTGAAGAGACGAGGAGAAACTTGGATGACAGAAGTGAGAAGTGTATCCTTGTTTGATACAGTGAAGAGTCTAAGGAATATAGACTCTATATTCCCCTCACCAAGAAGTATGTTATCAACAGAGATGCCGATTTTAAATAAGAAGAGGCTTGGGATGGAATCATTGACAAAGTTGTTTAAGGCAGAGCTCAAGTATCCCATGGAGATGATAATGGAGATGAACAAGCCATATACGGTGGACAGTTGATTCCACATGAACATACACCTACAACAAGAACTCCTATAAGGAAAACACCAGATATCATCCCATCACAATTTATAATGCAGAGAACACATGAGCATGGTGAGCCATCGGGTGATGGTGGACAGAAAACAAGATTAGAGGTAAGTAATGAATGAAATCCTACTTTAGTTTCATTAAAGAACAAACTTAAAGGTTATAAGACTATAAGTTTAAGAGAATTGTATGAGAAAAACGATGAAGTAGATCAAGTTTCAAATTTTTCATTGATTGCATATGATCCTATAAATTTAGATGAGACTTTCAAAGAAGAAGTTTGGGTAGAATCCATGAATGTGGAAATTGATGTCATAGGAAGGACTAACATTGGGGAACTTGTATATTTTCTTGAAGATAAAAATTGTAGAGGTGTTAAATGGATTTAAAATACCAAGTTAAATGTTGAAGGTGAAGTTAAGAAGAACAAGGCAAGGCTTGTAGCTCAAGGGCTCATTCAACAACCTAGTATTGATTATAATGAATCTTTTTCACCTATATCTAGGCTTGATATAGTAAGAATGGTATTAGCCATTGTTTCTTAGAATAAATGGTGTTTGTATTATATGGACGTAAAGTCTTTTATTTTCAAATAGATTTCTTGAAGAAAAGGTTTATGTGAAGCAACCTCTAGGATATAAGATTGATGGACAAGAAGGTAAGGTCTACAGGTTAAAGAAAACATTGTATGGATTGAAACAAGCACCCAGAGTATGGTACAACAAGATTGATAAATACTTGAATGGTGAAGGATTGAACATGAGTCCAAGTGAGCCAACTCTATATACACAGGTAAATCAAGAAGGTAAAATCTTGATTGTTTGGTTTTATGTTGATGATTGGATAGATGAGTTTAAGACAAACATGAAAGGTGAGTTTTAAATGACCGATTTAGGGATGATGAAATATTTTCTTGGAATCGAAATAATGGTATTTTTATTTGTCAAACTAAGTATCAAAAGGACATATTGAAAAGGTTTAGGATGGTGAACTGTAAACCAATTGTAACATCAATTGCAACTCACACAAAACTCAGTAAGAATGATGAGGGGTCAGGTGTTGATCTGACTCTGTATAAAATACTGGTTGGAAGTCTTATGTATTTGAAAACAATAAGGCCTGATATAGTGTTTGTTGTAAGTTTGATTTCGATATTTATGGAGACTTCAAAGAGTACTCATTGGAAAGCAGGAGAAAAGATCCTAAAATATATTACCAGAATAACAAATTATGGTATCCTATACACATCAAATTCAATTTTTGAACTAATTGGATATATTGATGGTGATTTTGCAGGGTGTATGATGATAGAAAGAGCACATCGAGATATGTGTTCAATTTTAGATCAGAAGCAATAGCATGGGCATAAAAGAAGCAACCCATTGTGACTTTATTTGCTGAGGCATAGTATGTTGCAGTGACAATAACAACATGTCAGAACCAGCTCACATTTTCTGTTATAATAAATCATCCATTAATGTGTCACAAGAACCAACTCACATTTTCCACAAGAAGAACCAACAAGAACAAACTCACATTTTTTGTTATAATAAATCATCCATTAATGTGTCACGTAATCATGTTTTCCATCAAAAAAAAACTAAGCATATTGATAAAAAATATTATTTTATTCAAAACTGATAAATAGTGATGAAACCTCTTTAGAGTTTTGCAGATCTAAATATGACATGTTTACAAATCCTTTAGCAAAGAAATTGTTTGAAATTCATGAAAAGAACATTGGAGTTTGTGAACATTTTTGGTTGGACAACAATCTAGTATTACATGTTTAATTGGTGAGTCAACACAGCTGCAGGTTTTCTTGTGGGTTATCCATGTTTGCCATGAAGTAGATAGCAAAAAGCATAAGCTTCCAACGAGCTTCCCGGTTGTTATAACATTATTGTTATGTAATGCCTACACCCCTCAATGACATGAATGAAACTCATCGCGCGGAACGATTCGCGGCGCCGAGAATTTTCCAAAGGAAAAGCAAAGTCAAGCTTTAATCATCAGTGCTTCAAAGTTTGTATTTTGGGTAGAGATGGCAAGGCAGAGGGACGAAAGTTTCAAAGGCGGGTGCAACAGTTGTGATTAATATAATCAAGTGGAAGCTTTCCATAGTGTATATGCCATAATTTTTTAATAGTGCATATGCCATAATCTTTTGTTAATTGTATTTTTTAACATATTTATAAAGAATATTATTATAGATTTATATTAATTAAAAGGATATTATTATATATAATTATTATTATAGATTTATATTAATTAAAGTTAATTATTAAATTTAATTTTTGAAAATAAAGGTGAACTAGTTCGCTTTTGTTCTATTTATATTAATTAAAGTTAAATTTTAAAAATATAGGATATTTAACTTTTTTTTTTTTTTTCATTTTTCTTAATGTTGTAATGCAACATAAAACTTTTCAAACTGCTTAGTTTTAAATTTCAAAATATGACATAAGTTTTTTATTATTTCTTGTTTAATATTTTAATGTTAGGCAGCCCTCTCTTGTGTTTTTTAAGTGTTAAAAGGTAACATTTAGTATTTGTGTCACATAATCTTTTGTTGCATATATGGTAGCAATTTATTATATATTTATAAAAATATCATTATATATTTATATAAAAAAATGTAAAAGTATTGACATTTTTTTATTTGTGCAATATAATATATTATTGTATGAGTTCTCATATATATAATTCTTCAAGGAAAAAACTTATAATCGATATTTCAAATATGAAAGAGTACACATTTCATTACTATAAAATGCTGAAAAATATAGTCTTAATATTGTCTTGAAACAATATATTTTTGTCATATATCTACATATTACACTCTTCTTAAGATCCTTATGGAAAGCATTCACATTTCTTTCAAAAACTTCTCTACAGCCTTAAAGTTGTATCAATACACGAGACAAAAATCCTGAACAAAATAACATGTTTAAAACTTTTTTCAGCTCTTACATCAGTAAAGCGATATTTCAAAGATTAAGCTTGAGTCTCTCATGTGAACTTTTTCTATCATAAGAGATCCTCTAGCAATAATGTATTTTCCTTAGATAATCGATTGGTTTTTTGTGTTGAACTATTTATAAACTACCTTTTACATCTAGAACTTGATTAGTGATTGGGACCAACATCATATTTTAAATTCTAAATTGATTATTTACCCAATCCATCAATATCTTGGAATGTCCAAATAATTGCAATTGTTTTAAACCTTTGTCTGCTTGTATTTTCATAAAAATCCAAAAATGCATAAAACTCAACTCCATTATTTGTTCCTTACTCAATTGTATATTTCAAAGAAATATAGTGTGTATCTCCAAAAAAAAAGAATAGCCTCTACTATAGAGATATCTAAAATACAACCATATTTTATATTAACCAAAGTGAACTTTTGGAAACATAGGTTAGATAATCCTCTTTTGTTTATTTTTTAGCATCACGATATGTTTAAAGTGTTAGAATGCAACATAGACCTCTTTTATTCCTTCATTAATGCCACAATACAACAAAGACCTCATTTATTCCGTTTTTTATTGTCAAAAAGAGACATTTTGTGTTTTGTCAACATAATCTACTATTGTCTACATTTTCGTAATTTATTAACTATTTAAATAAATATGACCATATATTTTATATTAAACCAAGTTGTTAAATCCAACTAGGGTGATTAGCTTCAAAGGGTTTCATTTTGCATGGTGACCCAGTTTTGAAACTCATTGTACTCGGGAGGGGACACCTTAATAATGTATCCATGATAAAGGTTGGTGTGGCCTAGGCCGAGTGTGATCCTTTGGTGATTTTGATGGATTAGATGCCCATAAGACACAATTTTTTAACCACAGGGTAGTCACACAAGTAACGAACATGCTAGTAAATTAAAAAAAGATTAACCCAAGTTAATTTTGGAATCATAGTATACTTAACCTTGTTTTGTTTATTTTTGTTAGGTTAATCTTACTGAGTTAAGAGTAATTAGGGGTGGGTGTACAAAGTTCCTTCCCCTTTTTGTTGCAACATGAATGTGCACCCATTGGAATTTTTAGGAATATACACGGTTATTGTTTAAATAGCTTCAACCTTTGTTGAAGCTCCATGTAGGCCAATATCAACAAGGACAATAAGGAGGGACATTGACACTCCACATTTTATATAGAGGATCTCTCATTTCTAGGTGGATTTTATTTGAAATATCTTCTTTTAATATCTATTAGATTGTGCAAATTTACATATTTTTAAAAGTATTTTGTTATTGTTTATTTATAATTGTTATTTCACCATTATGGAATAATACCCTAGTCCGAACCCAAACCCTAACGCCACACAATACCTATATTCAGAAATTAATAAATGTTTAGATGAACTTGAAAAATTAATTGGTCATCTTAGGAAGATTAGAAAGTTATCATGTATTGCATTAACCATTTCACTCGAAAACATTGTTCCTTCCATTCACCATTCCCATGGAAATTTATTTGATATATCTGAATATAACAATATAATGAGAGAGTACTACTCCACTATCATTAGTATGTAAGAGGTTGAAAACTAGTATATAACCAAAGAGGTGATTGTTCAATTAATTATTGACCCTAGAACCAACCAACCTCTTGATCTAATAAAGAGACATCCTTGCATGGATTGGTGCACAATCCAACCATGGAAAAACCATTATATGTATAGGTGGTTTATGGTATTTCATAAGACCCTTGTATCTTTGTTGTAAATTATGGGCAAACTTTATTATAGGTTTCCATGTCAATTATTTTCACATTGTTGAATTCCAGGGGGGCGGTATTATATTTTCTTAGCATTGAGGAATGACTAGGTGTAACCCATTGAGAGTCTTGCATGATCCTAGGTGTAGGTCTAGCCTCCCCTAACCATCTCAACATGGAGATATGATTCACACCACTAGGATTGCAATACCATCCCTGACACATAATCTAGTTTAGCATAACATGTTTGTGGCAACTTCTTGTTGAGAGCCATTTCCTTTATATGTTAGAACACCATGTCTAGGGACTTTGGACCATGTTTATTCTAGACCATGAAGTTCTACATGTAGCTAGGATGGCTAATATAGTTCCAAATTAGTTGTTTCACATTAATGCTCTCATTATAGGCATGTTTGTCATGACTTAACAAATGATACTATTCGGGATATTTTCTTGGACAAGGTTAGTATTCAAAATATTTTTTATATTTTTATTTCTTATGTATTTAATTTTGTAATTTACAAATATTTGGTAAAGATATATTCTAATTTTTTTGTCAATGTCTTTTATTTTTTGGCATTTACAACTCCTGCGAGATGACACACTTGTGTCCAGGTGGTATGGAACATATTATATATAACTTGATGCAATGGTTGAAACCACATGATTGATCATGGCTACTTTCACACGTATTTAAATCACTTCGTGTTTTTTCCCAAAAAAATTGAATTAAAGTTATAAGTCAAATATGTCTATAACTGTAACCATAAATAATTTACATGGTTTACATGTGTTCTTTAATTAGACCATGAAGTTCTACATGTAGCTAGGATGGATAATACAATTCCAAATTAGTTGTTTCACATTAATGCTCTCATTATAGGCATGCTTGTCATGACTTAACAAATTATACTATTTGGGATATTTTCTTGGACAAGGTTAGTATTCAAAATATTTATTATATTTTTATTTCTTATGTATTTAATTTTGTAATTGACAAATATTTGGTAAACATATTCTAAATTTTGTGTCAATGCCTTTTATTTTTTGGCATTTACAACTCCTGCGAGATGACACACTTGTGTCCAGGTGGTATGGAACATATTATATCTAACTTGATCCAATGGTTGAAACAACATGATTGATCATGGCTACTTTGAGACGTATTTAAATCACTTCATGTTTTTTCCCAAAAAATTGAATTAAAGTTATAAGTCAAATATGTCTATAATTGTAACCATAAATAATTTACATGGTTTACATGTGTTCTTTAATTAGAACATAATTAAGATCAATGACAATATAGATGGGGGGAAGTGAAGTACGATCCTTTTCCTATATGAATATTAATAAGGTTCATGTAATTGTTATGTTTGACAATAACTTGAGTGTGAATGATGGACTTGCCTTCTGAAAATTTGTATGTCATTTCACTCATGGTCATTAGAATACAACTGCATTTTATAATACAACCACATTTTTTCCTCCTTGATGATTTCCTGGTTGTTTCCAATCAGAAACATATCATCAACATACAACACTGCATAAATAAAATGATCTCCAACAAATTTGAAACACACACAGTGATCAACTTTGCTCCTTGTGAAGGCAAGTCCTAAAATATAAGTATCAAACTTTTGATACCACATCCTTGGAGATTTCTTTAACCCATACAAGGAATTGTTAATTCTGCATACCAACTCTTTATTACCTTTTACTACAAAAACTTATGGTTGTTTCATGTATATTTCTTCTTCAAGATCCCCATGCATGAATGTTGTAATCACATCCATCTGTTCTACTTCAATATCAAAATTATAATATATATATATATATATATATAATAGAATAAAAATTAACAATAAGAGAAAACATTTCACCAAAATCCATTCCCACTACCTAGGGATATCACTTTGGTACTATGCAAGCATTATACTTCTCCACTTCACCTTATGCATTCAACTTATTTTTAAACACCCATTTTATACCAATGAGATTTCTTCTAGCCAACAAGTCAACTAGATCCCAAGCCTCATTTTTATTCAAGGAAGCCATTTATTCAACCATGGCCTTTTTTCGGAGTTTCCCATCCTCTGATTACACTACCTCCATAGTAGTTCTAGGATCATAATCAGTAATAGACAAAGAAAAACTAGAATAGAAATCATGTGGAGTACAAGTTTTTGGTTGTCTTATTTCCTAAACCAATCTTATCAATACCAGAGTACGAGATTCTTCTTCTTATTATTAATGTTCTTCTCTTGAGTCAAATTATTCACCCTCCAACTCAAACTCTATTGTCTCTGGTTCTTTTTCTTTTGGTGGGACACCTTATTTGGGAACATATTTAACCTCTCTAAAGAGAACGTCCTTACTATAGAAAACCTTCTTAGTTTATGGGATCCAAAGTTTTTATCATTTTACACCATCTTTATAGCCAATAAAGATACACTTTTCAACTTTATTATCCAACATACTCCTATTTTCCTTCAGAACACATACATAAGCATCAAAACCAAACACTATAAAATGTTCAAGAGAGGATTTCTTACCATTCCATGCCTCATGCATAGTTTTTTCCACTAATTCTAATGAGGGTGATCTATTTACCAAGTAACATGTACTACCCACTGCCTCTACCCAAAATTCATGTCCTAACTCGGCACCACTGAGCTTGCTCCTCTATTTTTCCATCAAAATCTTGTTCATCCTTTATGCTACCCTATTCTCTTGAGGTGTGTATGCAATATTATTTTTCTCTGCTATATCACACTTCTTACACAATTCCTTGAATTCATTCACGTAGAAATATCCACCATTATTTGTCATCAACACCTTTATTTTATTTTCTATCTGATTCTCCGCAAGAGACTTAAAATATTGAAATTTACCAAAGGAATTAAATTTATTTTGGAGGAAATAAATCCATGCAGTCCTCGAAAAATCATCAATGAATGAAACATAATACAAAATTTTACCTAGTAATGGAATAGGAACAGGTCCAAACACATCACTGTGTACTAACTCTAAGATCCCCTTTGATCTTGTAGCACCAGATGAGAATCTTACTTGATTCTATTTACCATATATGAAATGTTTACAGAAATCAAATTCCAATATACAATCATACATACCTTCAACCATACCTTTACCATGTAGTGCTCAAAGGCCCTTCTCTCTAATGTGTCCCCATCCTTGATGCCACACCATTGTCTTTTCTCTAGAGACCATAGGGATTTTTTTATTGATCTTTGAAAGAAATAGAGTTGTTACACCCATCATTGACTATTCTTCCCAATAATTTGTACAAAGTTCTATTATGAACTCCCCTCATTAACACCATTTCTCCTTGAACCAATGAACATATTTTCATTTCAAATATAATGTATACACCTATATAAGTCGCCTTACTTATGGATATCAAGTTTCTAGTGAGATATGGAATGTGGAAGACCCTAGGGAGTGTTCTAATCCTTCCATCCTTGAGATACAAATTTACCTTTTAATGTCCTATGATTTTGGATGTTGAGTCATCTCCTACGAAAATGTCACTGTAGAGACCTAATTAACTCAATTCTATTAAATCCATAAATTTAAAACAGTAAACTTCTACTTCTACGCAGAAAACTCAGTAATTTCTTTCAATTCAGCATATAAGCATGTTAAAATTAATTAACGAACAACAATTTCATAATAGACCAAGAATTACTTAACAAAATAATACAAATTTACCTCTTCCTGATGCTAACTCCTTCGTTGACCCGCTTGTCTAGTCTGATGCTAACTCACGCTAGTCTTGTTGTCCTTCCTGCTGCTGCCTTGCCCAGCTCGATGCCACTGACCAACTCTACCCAAACCGACTATCCTCCCAGCCAGCTAGGAGAATCCTGTTCGGCTCCCTAGCTCTAGGAAACCGAAAGGAATCCTGGCCCCCGTGCCCAAAACCCCTAGCAACTCGGTGCCCCCTGCAATGATACTCAAAGACTGTAGAACTCAACCAAAGAACCATAAAACCAAGCCATGAACCAGTACTCCCGTCCCCCTCCAAAATGATTCCTCCTCCCAAAATAATGACTTCAACCGTAAGGCTTTCCCCATCATATTCCCCCTTCATCGACTCTCCCTTTCATTAATTTCCTTATCCATTTATTTATTATCTTATCCCCTTGTATTTATTATCTTATCTTATCTTATCTTTACATTTAATGTCCTATCCCCTCCCGTATACATAAGTATTAATAAATTAAATTATTAACCCCATTAATTCTTTACTCACATAATTAAAGAGTCGATTAATAATTAATTAATCATTGACAGCTATGAACAAATAATTAATGATAATTAATTAGTTAATATTATCTAAGAAATAATTATTTTTTAGCTAACATCTTAGGACAATCAGATTATCAATTTAATTATAATTAATAATCCTATACATTTATTTAAGCAAGGTCATTACATACACCCACCCTTCAGGAAACTTCATCTTGAAGTTAAGGTATCTTCTAGTACAAAGGAAAAGAAACATGGTTCACACATTCATAACAATTAACCGACACTATCAGTAAGTAAGTCAAGAAAACTCATACATACTAGTGTATATGTACAAGAAATGTATGTGTAGCTAGTACATACAAGTCT
>ML805078.1:28917-67124 GCA_009831015.1 Picea engelmannii | reverse complement strand
ACATTTAAAATTTAGGTGTATCACTTAATAGTTTCATTGTGACTAGAAAATAAAGTATATAGGCCTCAGGTAATCCTGGCTGTCTAAGTCAAAAGGTGGTGTTACATACACCCAACCTTCGAGAAACATGTTCTCGAGGTGGTCAAAAAAGGGAGGGATAGTCTCCTCATAGTGTCTTGGTGTCTTCCCAAGTAGCATATCTTGGACTATACTTGTCCCACTGGAACTTAACTTGGTCTACCAGACGATTCCTGAGTTGTCGGATTCTACAGTCCAATATGCGTAACGGTTCTACCGTGAGGGTTCCCACGTTCGATACCTGCAATTCCTTCCAATTTAGTCTATGTGATTCATCAGCAACATAATGACGTAAATAGATACATGAAATACATTATGAGTTTTATGCAAGTGGGGTGGCAGTATGAGACGATAGGCAACGGGTCCAATTTTCTCTTGAATTCTAAATAGTCCTATAAATCGAGGTGACAGCTTTTTCCCCTTCTGGAACCATATGGTACTCTTATTAGGCTTGATACGAATGAAAACCTGGTCTCCCACTTCATAACTTCGGTCGGTCCTGTGTGCATCCACATAGCTTTTTTGCCTATCCTGTGCTTCCTTTAGTCTCTGCCTAATCTGAATCACCTGTTCTTCCATCTCCTGAATAAATTCTGGCCCAACTATTACTCGGTCTTCAAGCCTATCCTAACTCAATGGAGTTCTGCATGGCCTCCCATACAAAGCTTCATAGGGTGGCACTCCGATGGAGCTATGATAACCGTTATTGTAGGCAAACTCTACCAAAGGTAGGTACTTCTCCCATTGGGTTTGATCATCCCATACATACATCCTAAGCATGTCTTCCATGACTTGATTTACTCTCTCCGTTTGCCCATCTGTTTCAGGATGATAAGTTGTGCTTAAGTTCAATTGAGTCCCCAACGCTGACTGTAAACTTGTCCAAAACCTAGAAGTGAATCTGGAGTTCCTATATGAAATGATCTTCTCAGGTATCCCGTGCAAACGGATAACCTTGCTTACAACACACGTGCCACATCAGTGACATCGTAAGTGTCTCTAACCAGAATAAAATGAGCACTCTTGGTTAATTTATCCACTATCACAAGAATGGAATTGTGTCTATGGGATGTGAGTGGCAACCCCACAACAAAATCCATAGAAATGACTTCCCATTTGGACATAGGAACATCATGTGGTTGTAGGAGGCCTTCCAGGTGATGGTGGTCGGCTTTCACTTGTTGACATTCTAGGCACTTGGCGACGAAATGGACTACATCGCGCTTCATGCCTACCCAGAAGAAGAGTTTCCTTATATCTGCGTACATCTTCTTCACACCCGGATGCGCACAATAACGTGCTCTATGGGCTTCCTTCAGTATGATGCTCCGAATATCCCCATTCTTAGGGATGTACATCCTTCCTCGATAACTGAACAGTCCGTCTGTTTCCAGACTATATCCTTCATACTTTGGATCTAACTGCCTCCCGCTATGGAGGTTTGAAGTAACCTTTAAATACCAACTGTCTCCTTGGAGTTGTGTCAACACATGTTCCCTCATATTGACCTTTAAGGTCACCAAGGACAAGATACGTGGTCTCCTACTCAAGGCATCTGCGACCACATTTTCCTTTCCCTTGATGTATGAAATACCAAAATCGTACTGACTCATAAACTCACTCCATCTCCTTTGTCTGGAATTCAGATTTCTTTGAGTGAATATATGTTTTAAACTTGATGGTCCGTTTTGAGCTCAAAGTTTCGCCCCACAAGATAGTGCCTCCAAATTTTTAGAGCTAGCATTACAACTGCCAACTCTAAATCATGAGTCGTGTATAGTTCTTCATGTTTCTTCAACTTCCTTGATGCATAAGCTATCACTCATCCATCCTGCATTAGCACGGCCCTCAACCCTTGCTTCGAGGCATCCATGCAGACTGTGAAGTCCTTTTCCGTATCTGACACTCATAGAATTGGCGCACTAGTTAGTAATCTCTTAAGCTCAATGAATGCACTATCACACTCTTCTATTCATTCATAACTGACCCCCACCTTACGCTGCAAGGTGGTGACGGGTTTCGCTATTTTGGAGAATCCTTCCACAAATCTCTGGTAATAACCTGCTAGCCCCATGAAGCTTCTCACCTCATGGGCATTTTTTGGCATTGGCCACTCCATAATGGCCTTTACTTTTCTAGGTCCACAGAGATTCCTTTGCCGGAAATGATATGACCTAAATAGTGAATCTCTTTCTGGTAGAAGGAACACTTCGACAGCTTCCCATACAGTTTGTTCTCTCTATGGCAGGACAACACTACTCGTAAGTGTTCCTCATGTTCTCTTTCATTCTTGGAATAGATGAGGATGTCATCTAGAAAGACTTGTACAAAAAAGTCTAAGTACTTCCGGAATACGCCGTTCATGAGGCTCATGAATACTGCTGGCGCATTGGTCAATATGAAAGGTACTACAACAAACTCGTAATGTCTGAACCGAGTTCGAAAGACATTTTTTGGGATATCACCTTCCTTGATCCTTAATTGATGATACCCTGATCGCAAATCAATCTTTGAGAATAATCTTGCTCCTTTCATCTGATCGAAGAGGTCATCTATTCATGGCATTGGGTACCTATTTTTCATTGTAGCCCGGTTCAAGTCCCTGTAGTCTATACACAGTTGTAAGGATCCATCCTTCTTCTTTACAAAAATTACTGGTGCGCCCCAGGGTGAAACACGGGAGCTTATTAGCCCTAAGTCCAGTAACTCTTTCAACTGCATTTTCAATTCACAAAGTTTTGGCGCTGTCATCCGGTACGGAGTCTTGGAGATTGGTTCTACACTATGTTTTAGCTCAATAGTAGAATCAAGCTCCCTCTCAGGAGGTAACCCTGGTAACTCGTTCAGAAAAACATCCTGAAATTCTGACAATACCGGGTACTGATTCAATGAGGGTCCCTTCCTTTCATTCACTACTTCCACTACATATAATCGACACCCTTGTCTCAAGCATCGCTTAACCTCCATAGTTGATATAAAGCATAATGACACTTTTCTCCATACCCCTGGATCTCTGCTGACCTTCCTCCGTCGTCGACACAAAACACCCTCTTATGCAAAACAATCTACCATGGCTCGGTGAGACGCTAACCAATCCATTCCAATGATTAGGTCATACACCCCGAGAGCAGTGACGCATACCTTCAACCTCGTAGTACACACTCCCAGGTATACTATACCATCATCAACACTAGGTCCTACTGCTTGTTTTTCCCCTGAATCCACCTCGACTTGTTTAAAGTCATCGTGCTCGTAGGCTACCAACCCACTCTTTTCTATTGCAGATGGTGAAATGAAACTATCTGTCGCACCATAATCAAACAAAATCTTATCATTGATATGACTTAGCGCACCTGATGATTCCACCACCGTGGATCGATGTTCTTCCTGGCGATTATTAACCATTGTGTAAATCTGATGGCTGCCACTTGCTCTTCCCATCGAGGCCTTTCCTTCTCTATGCACAATCCTGATCATAACTCTGGGCAGTCACGCTAGTAACGAAGTCCACGTCCCCAATAGGTAGCACGGGATTGAACCTGCGCACGATTCTGCGACTGTCTTCGAAATGAGTTCCTTCCCCCAGAACCCCCGCCCCTACTAGTTGTTCCTTGAGATGGTCGCGGACATGTCTGCGTCATTGGCGATGAACGAGATGCTGCACTCGCTACCATTGAAATCCCTGCAGCTACTCTCCTTGGCGCAACTCTGTTACCATTAATCTATTTAAGTATATGAGTTTATTTGTAAAGACTCATGAGGGCACATTAGTGTTAGCGCTCTTCTCAAAGCACTTCACTTGGTGGGTGGTCTTGGGTTCAAAACCCATGGACCCTCTAATATTTTAATTAACTTTTAATGTAGTTTAACTTTACACTAAATTATAATTTAGGTTAATTTAGGGTAACCACTTAATTAAATTTTAATTAATTTAATTAAATTAACCTACTTTAGGGTAACCACTTAAATAAATTTTAATTAATTTAATTAAATTAACCTACTTTATCTTTAAATTAATTTAATTTAGGTTAATTATCTTTACACAAAAAAATTTAAACGAACACACACAATTTATAAAAGATTTTTTTTTTTAAACTATTTTAAACAATTAAAATTTTAAATCTAATAATACTTTAATTTATCCATCCTTCTTTTATTTTTCTAATCTAAAATACTTTACAAGAATAATAATAATAAAAAAAATAAAAAATAAAATAAAACTAAAATAAAATAAAATAAAAATTTTAAACTAGGCGAGGGCACGCATGAAGTCCACGTGCCCGCTTCTTCTAAAATAATCCTACACCTATCTCTCCAAACCTTAAACACGTCCTTCACTTTCGTGTCCTTCCTCTGTCGCCTCTCCACTTTGCTCTGTCCCTCTCGGTAGGCTCAATACTCGTCTCAGAGCACTGGTGCTTGGGCGATGGCTTCTGTGTATTACGTTTTGCGTTTGTGCAGCTCCTTGGCCATGGTTGGGCATTGCGTTCGGGTTGTGTGGTGCAAGAACATGCCCCCTTATTCATTAATCGTTTTCCCCCTTAATTTATGTAATATTTTCGCAGAATTTCTTTAATATTTTCGCAGATACAACATGTACTTGTTGTATTTTGTGCATCTGACATTATAGATACTCAACTTGGTGTTTGTTGGTATTGGTTTCTGACTAGATTTGCAGGTTATGGATCTCATGAGGAACCTTCATTTGGTTCTGATATATGTTACTTTTCAATACGATTTTTGCAGGTGCACATTGCTATATGATACTTTACGCCCAAAACTAATCCATGAAGAAGACCTTGATTTGCTTTGTGAGTTGGTTGACATTCTTAAAACAAAAGTTCTAGAAGAGTAACTAGTACGGTGAGGAGAATCTATAGCTGGATTACGGCCAACAGTATTGCGTATTTTGGCAGATGTACGTGAACGATTGACATTTCGTGACCAAACTCATGTACGCGGTGAGATTACAAACTATTTCCCTTCAACAGAGGATCTTGATTATCCTGCAAAGCTAGAGCATGTTGCTGTAATAGGAGCTGGAAATGAGGTTATGGATAAATATTTGTTTCCAGTTCAGGTTGATGTTTATTTTCTATCGCAGTTAATTTTCCATTTTTTTTTAGGTTTTTTTTTACCACATCAGCATGAGGAGGAGCCTTGGCTCTCACAACTGAAAATGGGGACTAAATCGTATTCGAATATTGCAGAATTCCAAACATTAACCTTAGGACGTTTATTTACAAAACCTTCATGTTCTGCAAACTGTACAATCTCCAGGGTTGTGGAGAGGGGGTAGGAAAGGGAATCACTTACTGTTGAATCCCTTTTGATTTTATTCAGTTCTTGATATGAACTTGTAACAACACTGTCAGTCAATAAGTTCCATAGAATGAGAAATGGAATCTCTAGGCTTATTCAATCTGATACCCAAATTCTGGTTGCAATCTAGATTCTATACAATGCCAAATCCTCATAGATCTGTGTCCTTAAATGCATCTACCTCTACTAGCACTGCATTTTTTATTGCATGCGACCAAAATGGACATTTCTTTATGTCTTTGACAACAGAACTCTTGCCAGCTCCCATTCCACCTCCAACAAGAAGCAACACTAGACTTCCCATATTGGCATTAGCTAGGACAACTATGTTGTTTGGCTTGTAAGGGTGTGAGTAGCTACCAATGGCCTTCAGTTGTCCCATTAGAATTGAAAAGACATTCTTTATTCTCAGAGTCTTCATTGCTCTTTCAAGACGGTGTTTCATGTTCTTGTAGCAGACAATACAGCATCCCTGGGTTTCTTCTTTGGTTGAGGATTTCCTTGTAGAACCTGGTCAATAATAACTGAAGAATGGTCCCAATGAAAGGAAAAATAGCTTAGCATGCAAGACTCAAACTCTCTCACAATGTATACATAGAGAGACTCAATATCTTCCTCCGAGAGTAGACTGGTAAGACACATAAAGGTATTTTCCCGACCCCCATCAGAACTTCTCTTGTTTACACTCAAGTAATCATCTGCTAGCTTCGAAAGACAATGACATTTGTTTCCCTCCTTTAATCCCAGTTGCCGAACAACATAGTCACCGAATGTTTCAATTTTTCTCACACGACCATCTTTTGTCAGCTCTAAATCTAGTATCAACTTATTGTAATTTGTTCTCCTCATATGGTCCTTATGGTCCACAACATCGCTCAGAGTCTCAAGTTCAGAAAGCCCAATTGCTACTGGTTGGATAAGAATCCTCTCCTCCTCTTGCCTCAATGCTCAGATATAGGCCCAGAAAGCTCCTTAAGTCAATTCTCATTTGAGATTATTATAATCCGATAGCTCAAAACAGTCCATGTACACAGCTTAAAAAGAAACCTCGAAAATCCCTATCCATGGAGTAGCTAGCCAACCCTTAGAGTTATCTAGAATTTGTGTGCCTAGTATTCTCAGCAAGGCAGCAAGCAGTCCAAACCTCCACCAAATTTTTGATTCTCCATTATCGCAGACATGATAGGTGCACTCGGTCTTGACTGTGAATCACATCTTCTGAAAAAAAAAATGAAGTAGCTAGGAAGTGGTTGGGGAGAATACAATTAAGTTTTTATATCCATTTAACAATTCTGGAAAGTAGATTTCTCTATCACTATATTTTCTGATGAAGACATAGGACCCCCTACTTTTCTTCATTGTATATGAGTAGATATTTTATGAAATAAAGAAACTAGTGGAAGTTGCCACTTTGGATGGGAAGTTAAATTGACTTATATTTCATTTTCTTGACTAAGTATTTAGCAGTTTCACACTAATGGTGGTTCTATTAAGAGATTTGTCAAGATAATATCAATTGATTGATTTATGTTATATACACGGCCTTCTCTTGAAGCAAGTTCTGAAGTACTTTAAGGAAATGTGATAGAGTTTAATCTTTCATTGCTTACCATGAAAGCTGATTTTTCCCCTCAAAGATATGTTGATATTGTGTAACAACCCTAGTTGTATTCATATTTCACTTGTTTTACTTTGGTAAATTTGTTTTTACATTTTCAATATGTATTTCTTTTATATTTATATTTGTGTTAAAATTTCTGTGTTTGGTTTGCAAGTTAGGCGGAGCTGGAGTTGGAGCTGGGAACTTGGCCCATAGGCCCAGATTTCAAACTAAGATGCTCTGATACCATGTGTAGAGACCTAATTAACTCAATTCTATTATATCCATAAATTTAAAACAGTAAACTTCTACTTCTACGCAGAAAACTTAGTAATTTCTTTCAATTCAACATATAAGCATGTTAAAATTAATTAACGAACAACAATTTCATAATAGAATAAGAATTACTTAACAAAATAATACAAATTTACCTCTTCCTGATGCTAACTCCTCCGTTGACCCGGTGGTCCAGTCTGTTGTTGCCTTGGTCTGATGCTAACTCCAGCTAGTCTTGTTGTCCTTCCTGCTACTGCCTTGCCCAACTCGATGCCATTGAACAACTCTACCCAAACAAACTATCCTCCCAGCCAGCTAGGAGCAGCCTATCAGCCTCCCTAGCTCCAGGAAACAAAAAGGAATCCTGGCCCCCGTGCCCAAAACCCCTAGCAACTCGGTGCCCCCTGCAATGATACTCAAAGACTGCAGAACTCAACCATAGAACCATAAAACCAAGCCAAGAAGGTAGGAAAGGATATTCTATACCAATCGTTGATCAAGAGGCAACATAGAGAGGTTGTACATAAACAATCGAGTTGGATTGCGGGGTAGGAACTTACGCAGATGTTAAAAATATGAGAGCGGGCCACAATTTATACCACGGTTTTAACAAAGTGATACGTGGCAGCTGGAGGTGGATTGTGGAACAGAAATTGGGTTGGTATAAAACCACTCTTGGTCGCTCCCGCAATTGTGAGTTTGCACAAGGACATAACCCAGGGCCATATGAAGGAAGGGGCTAATGGAAAAAGGGCTAGCACCTAAAACTCGGTGTTTTGGAATCGCGCAGGAATAGCCCGCGTGTCTGTCAGAAACTACACACAAAAGGAAAGGGGACCTGTGTAAGATTAATAGGGGTCTAGAAGAGGCCTGAAGAGTCAATTCGAGTTAGCACATTGAAATATCCTAGACCGGGAGGTCGCAGAATCAATGATCAATAACAATCTTTAATAACATTTCTTCAAGTCTTGAATTATGGCATAAAAATCCTTGTCATATGTGGAGTATTTCCTCTTAGTATCATTCATATTTTCACTGAAATAGGCCACAGGTCTATTATCCTGACTTGAAATTGCTCCTATTGCAATTCCACTTGCATCACATCTCACCTGAAATGTCTTTTCAAAATCCAACAAGATGAGATTTGGTTGTTCTGTTATCTTCTCCTTCAATATATTGAAGCTCCTCTTGACTTCCTCTATCCATTTAAAAGACTTGTGCCGCTTCTTCACTGTATCCATCATTGTTGCAAAAATCCCACTGAAGTATCTAATGAACTTCATATAGAAACTCACCAATCTATGGAATCTCCTTACCTCGAACATGCTCCTTGGTGACGACCATTCTTTGATCCCTTGCACCTTCTCTAGATCCATATTTAGTTCATTCAGAGAGATCACAAAACCCAAATAAATGAGTTATGTTTTCATGAAAGAGGACTTCTTCAGATTTATCAGCAACTTCTCCTATTGTAGCCTCCTCATCACTAACATTAGGTGCCTCGAATACTCCTCTTTAGTCCTGATAAAGATCAATATATCGTCCAGATATACAACCACGAATTTCCCAATCAAATCTTTCAGAATTTCATTCATCGGCCTCATAAAAGTTCTCGGGGCATTCGTTAAGACAAATGGCATAACCAGCCACTCATACAGACCTTCGTTTGTCTAAAAGGTTGTTTTCCATTCATCACCTTCTCTCATCCTGATCTAGTGATATCCATTTTTCAGATCTATCCTAGAAAATAAATTTTCTCCACTTAAGAAATCCATTATATCATCCATTCTTGGTAAATGAAATTTGTACCTAATGGTGATCTTGTTGATGGCTCTCGAGTCTGTGCACATTCTCCATCCTCCATATTTATTTGAGCTCAACATAGTTGGTACTGTGCATGGGATCAAACTCTCTCTGACCAAACCCTTGCCTAGCAACTCTTGGACTTGGTTCTTCACCTCCTCATTCTCTCGAGGTGTTAATCTATATGCTGCTTTGTTAAGCAGACTTGCTCCTGGTATCAAGTTGATATGATGATTGATACTCCTGATTGGTGGCAATGAGTTTGGCAACTCATCCACCACTATATCAGTGGAATTATCCAACAATTCCTGAACTTCTTTAGGAAAATCATCCATTGATGTACTTGTAAGGATAACTTTGGGTTTCCTTACCATAGCAAACTCCATCTCCTATTCTTCCTTGAATTCTTTAAGGAGTTCCTTCCCACTCATGAGAAGTATGTTGGTATTGGCTTCTTCTTTCACTCTTTTCTCCTCTATTGGCAACAACATATGTGTTCTACCATTCCTCTCCAATGTATATGTATTTTTCCTCCCATCATGAATGAGGTTTCTATCAAACTTCCATGGTATTCCCAACAGAATATGGCATACATCCATGGGAATTGCATCACATAGGATTTCATCTTTATAACCCCCTATTTTAATCTCAACCAGACATTATTTAGTAAGCATTACCTGGTGTCCTTTTTGCAACCATGAGACCTTGTATGGATTTGGATATGCAGTTGTCTTCAGCTTCAATTTCTCCACCATCTATGTGGATACTAGGTTGTCAGTACTTCCATTGTCAATAATCACCTTGCATACTTTATCCTTAGTCTTGCAATCTGTTCTGAAGAGATTGTTTCTCTGCATTGGCTTTTCAATTTCTTCCTCTGGTTTTAAGATAATTTTTCTCAACATCAGGGATGCTCCATCATCTTCTCCCTCTGCTTCAACATATCTTCGTTGTGCTTCTGAAATGTGAGCTTCTCCTCCTTCCTTCTTCTTCTCGAGACATTCCCAAGACATGTGCCCTATCTTTCCACAGGCATAACATCTTACTCCTCCTCTACCTCTTCCTCTAGAAGAGTTCCTTCCACCACCTCATCTTTCTTGGAAACTTCCTTCCCGTTCCGAGTGATTGTGTGGTTTCTCAGCCTCATCCTTGGACTTGTGTGCTCTTTCATGGGTAACTCCATTGTTTTTGGTTGGATCTAGGCTCTTACGTCTTCCTCGCTGGTTTTTCTTTCTGGCCAGCTTCTCCTCTGCTTTCAGTGCAACCTGAAAAGCATCCTCCACAGTTCTGACTGACATCATGCCAATTTCGTCCTGGATTTCATATCTCAAGCCATTTATGTATCTGGTGACTCTTTATTCATCACTCTCTCTTTGTCCAGTTCTGATATTCAACTAGTAGAACTCCTCGGTGTACTCCTTAACTGTCATCCCTTTCTGTCTCAGGTTTTGTAGCTTCCAGAATAGGTTGATATGATAGTCCTTGGGTATGAACTTAGCCTTCAACTTGGCTACCATTCTGTCCCAACTATTTATCCTATGCTTGCCTTTACTTCTCCTCTCATCCTGCAGTTCGTCCCACCACAACATTGCATGCCCTTTTAGCCTGGTGACTACCTACTTCACCTTCTTCTCCTCATCGACATATTTGTAGTCAAAGTGTTTGTCCATGGCTCTTATCCAATCTAATAGTTCTTCAGCATATAGATTTCCCTCATACATGGGAACCTCTATCTTATCTTTGCCTCCCAACCTGGCAACTGCTCTCAACAAACGTTCTTCTACAACCTCTTCTCCTGCAGCTTATTCAACCTCAACCTCTTCAATTTCTATATCACTGACGTCTCCAGCGTCAGGTGCTCTTCTCTATTCTTCTTCCATTGCTTCCAATATGGCACAAAGTTCTCGCATCTTCCTCTATACAACATGGTTGGCTAAAGGTGCCTCTCCTCGTCTTCTTGGCAACATTGTGTTGACTACTTGTCACACATGCAAAGTACAACTCTGAGCTCTCTTTATGTTTATCTTTCGCCTGAAGTCTACAGACGAAGAATAATAAGCTCTGATACCACCTGATGCGGACCCCCTATCCCTCCTAAGGGTTGTGTGACCTCCCGGTCAGGATCTCTGATTCTGCAGCCGATATGGCTCTTTTGGTTCTGAACTGGAACCTCTATCTCCAAGTCCACATGCCCTTGTCTGTGTTTTTCTCACGTAAACCAACACTAGGCGCGAGCCTCCACTCCACGTGACCTTCGACGTGACCACAGGCTTAGCCTAAAAGGTACATCACATTTCGCGACTCTTGGGGTTCTAATACAACGAGTCCTTGGCTCCTCCAAGTCTCGAAACCCTGATGAGGGATAACGGAGGTTATCCCCTCCCTTTCCCCAACTCACGTGACTACAAGCTTTACCGTGAAGGTGCATCTAACTCCTCCAAGCTACGAACATCGAAATCGCGATGATGTAAGATCTACAGCCCAGATCTCCCCCTGGACGATGATTGCGATCACTTTGATGTTTCGCATTTCACGACTTTTCTCTTCACGAAGTTCCTTCGCTCCTTCTCTCGGTCGTCGAAATTGTGAAATGTGGCCTCGATGTAGATCGACGACTCTAAGCTTGTGAATATCTCATGGTCCTAATCTTCGTAGGATCGACGACTACTATCCCTCCAAAGTTTTGGGCGTTGAAAAGCCCTCACTGTTAACCTTCTCGCAGTTCCACTTGATCCAACGACCTGTGGGATGTCGGTGTTTCCTCCTCGAGGCTCTCCACCATCCATTCAAGTCTTCATGGGTTTTCCCTCCTAGACATATGCAACATTAACTCTTGCACACTTGTCTTGAATCAGATGGTCATTGATTCTCCACCGTGATCTGATGGTCAATAACCCTCCTCCTCCTGAGATTCTAGTCTCTTAGTCTTAGAAATTTTTCTAAGTCCCCGAAGGTCTCGACCTTCATTTCTCCTGGGAAATGGGTTTCTAGATCTCGGTAACACTTTCTGAAGTGTTATTCATCCTGAGCTTCGTCTGGTACAGAATTCAATTTCCTGTGCAATCCTTGCATCTAAGGGATCTCGATAACTCGGATCCAAGGGGTTTCTCACAGAGAAACTCCTCCTGATCTCCTTGCATTCTCCTCAGGCTTGATGCACACCTTACAGAGCTTCAAATGTAGAGAAACAATTGAAAATGAAAAAAAAAAACTAACATTCACAGTTCCATTCTCTCCTATCTTGATTCATTCACTTGCTCATAAAAATAGAATGACAGGAAATTGCAAACACTATTCACACACTGGGTATTTGGATCAATTTTCCTTCTGTTATATTTACAAGTGCCAAAATGGATACAAAATATATTCAATTTACAATCACTGAAAAACTGGGATCTCTTGCTAACTCGCAGTTCTCTTACAACTACTCTCCCTCTGTATTGCAGCTAACCCTATCTGGGTGTACCAAAATTCTATTTAATTCCTAGAGCTTTTTAGGGTTTCCCCTGCCTACTTATCTACTCTAAAAACTTAATCTACTGGCTATCTTAGACTAGTCTCAATCCAGAACCGTAATGGAAACTCATGCTCCGCTTGTGATTTTTAAAACATGCCTCAAAGGGTAAATTTCATCACTGGTTCAAGCGTGCCTCCAAAGGTAAATTTCGACGCTGAGTTAAGTCATATTTCAAAATCGACTGCAACTGCCAACGTTGAAGTTATGGAAGAACTCTCACTTGCGGAATGGTCCTGCTTCTGCGTGGTTGCCAACGATGCTCCTGCATCATTTTCTACAACCATATAGCTTTAAGACATATTGGATGGCCTATACGAGATCCCTAGAAGCAAAGTGGGACATAATGAGGGATTGCAATGTGGAGAAGGGGGTACACTTCCTTGGATTGTGAAGGTTGATGGGGAATGAGAGGTTGTAGGTTGGAATTGCTACTGGACTTTTGTACCTTAGCTAGAGAATAACTACACTTTTTATGAGACATTAGCTTGGATTAGGAATCCTTTTCTCTAGTGAAGTCATAGTGCTAGAATGGGGGTGACCTATTGCTCAAATAATTGGAGCATTGATGTGTATGAACAATTGGTGATTTATCAAAAGATAAGTGTTTTGTTATATCTTTTATGTTTAATGTGTATATGGTTTTATTTACATGATGTTTTGAATAATATGCTTATGCATTTGTGTGAATGCATGGATGTTCATTTGCATGATTACCTATGAGATGCATAAAATGATAGTATGCATATTCATTCATATTCAGGGGTTAATTTTGGTATTACAGATAAATATGATCCACGATGAAATAATTCTCAAATGTACAGTGTGTATACAGTAGGAAGGATAGTAATATGGTTAAGCATGTAACTCGGTACATTAAAAGGGCCCAAGATAAACCTGACTATAAATATTAATTAATTGGCCATCTTATGGAAATATTTCCATCTACCGATACACCTAGGTACCCAACCACGATTCTTGATAGTTCTCTAGGAAAATAGTCCAGATATAGGATGCATCCTAGTGAATATTAGATTCTTTATGCACCTATGAATGACGACTTATAGAACAACAATCATCAAATAATATTTCGTCAAGAAACAACAAGAGGAGATGAAGCATGTAGCCATATTTTCCTTTTATCTACAATGCACTTTACCAATAAGACTCAAGAATGACTTTTACATCCCAAAGTATTGTCACGTAGGGATACAAAACTTCAACAAGAGATAATAATGCAAATGACAATAATACCTTCCTCCTCTACAATAACACACTTTCTTGGCGTTCTTGTCTAGATATTCAACATTTTGTTTAGTCTTTCTCTTGGATCTTGGTGCTTCCCTTGTCATTTGCTAGAGTCATGAATTATAAAAAAATAACTTATTTCTCATATTGAGCTTGTTCAGCTCATAATGTCTGTTAAATTTAATGAATCCAAGAATGGTAAATTACAAAGATAGAGTATTACGAAGGATTCTAAACCATTTTCATTGTCACCAGCATGCACAAAAAACATTCTACCGGTTGAAGGAATCTATACTGAAGAATTTGTTGCTGGGTTTTCTCCCTCGCGAGGGTTTCCCAAGATATATCTTGTGCTATGTGATTTTTTATCTTTAAATGATCCTATTACATGCAATTGTTAATGAATATTAAAGAAGATAATTGTAACTTCTAAAATTATAACATGGTGTCAGAGCACGCTTGAATAGAAGACGGTTCGCAAATCTATATGACAAAAAGAGTCATTTATGTTGATAGGAGTGGTTTCCGAACAAGGAAAGGGCACCAACAAGTGCACTCTAGTGGAGTGCATGTTTTCCCTGGATTAGAACTTCCGAATCCAAAATGTGTGCTTTAGGGGCAGAATGACTACAGGAACCAAGATTGATGAGAAGCTGGAGGGAGATGACTACTTTAGACTCTTTACAGAGTATCCTTCCTCCTAGAAGAACATGATATAGAGATTTTCACTAAAGAAGAAGTTTGGGAACTAGAGAGAAATGAGGTTAAAACAAATCTCAAGAAAGATATGGTCAAAGCAAAGAGGATTATTGGAGACTCCATTAAAGACCATCTTGTTCATCACATGTTTTCATTATCCACTCCAAAAGAAATGATATGTTATTCATCACATATCTTCATTATCCACTCCAAAAAAAAATGATGGATGCATTAACTCACTATTTGAAGGAAACAACATCAACCAAAGAAAGACAAACTTAAAATTTTTAACTTTTGTTTTTGAATTTAAAAAAATAAATGTAATACAATTTCAATATCAAATCATGAAATTGTTTTCTGTACTCCAGAAATAATGCAAAGTCTGACCGATTTGCCTCGTAAGGTAGAGTCCCCTCTGTCTTAGGCACCAATAAAGGAAGCAATAAGTCCAAACGACCCGTCCTTGCTGTAAACCTCATATAAAATCGAAGCGCTGAAGCATCTCCGAGTTGGAGTAGTTGTTTATGAGTGGAATATCTCTCTTTTTGCTTCCTATTTTATATGAAAAGAAAAAGACAACAGCAAGAGCGCAGAGTTTCCATTCACGCGGATGCGGCCGCGGCCGCGGCCGCCACCTACTGGCGAGTGAAAGGAATTTAAATTTTATATATTACGGTAGCGGAAACCTATTTTATATATTACTCACGTCCATGACGCCCGTGACACCCGCCTTTGAAACTATCGCCCCTCTGTCTTGCCACCTCTGCGCAAAATACAAAGAGGTCGATATATATGTCTAAGCAAAAGCTATCTGACAAAAGCAATGATGATTGAAGCTTGGAAAATTCAGTGATCTTGACGGGAATCACTGACTTTCATTCATGTCATGAAGGGGGCGCAGGCTTTACATACCAAATTCCAATAATCTAATAGAAACCGACGTAGTCAAGATCACCGATAATCACAGCCTGCAAGCTCAGCGTAGGCTTTTTGCCATCTGCTTAATATCTAACATGAGTAACCGAGAAGAAAACCTGCCACTGGGTTGACTTAGCAATTCAACACATGAATCATTCATCCTAGCAATTCTTTAGTAATAATTGAAGATATGAATCAAGATGTAGAGTGGAGTAGCTGAGCGGTCTACTTCCATTCAATTCCATGAATTTTCAATTCTTGAATAGCAGTTCATTCGTTCATGAGAATCATTCGTTCATTCGTTCATGAAAATCAGAATAGCAGTTCATTCGTTCATGAGAATCATGGCCATAACTATTTCGCCCCGCCTCTCTCTTATCTCTATTTTGCTACTTTGTTCGCTGCAGGCATTCTTATTATCATTCTCATTATCCTATCATCACCCGCAGCCTTATCCGCCTCATGATCGTTCTAGTAATTTGATTCCACATTTTTATGCCAACTCATGTCCATGGGAGAAATCAGGGTCAACTGTCGTACTATTCTCAGTTGATCAGTACTTGAATTTAGTTATTTTTCAGCGTATTACTTGCATTTCTTTGTATTGCATCCCCTTCTGTAGCTGCSATCAAAATGCATTACTAAATAATCCTTCACTGCCCATCTTGTTATGACAAGCTTGAATAAAATTGCCGCMAGTAAATTATTAAATTTCTAATAAGGTCAGRCGATAGAGGGAAATYAGTTCAACTTCCACCCRAAAGTGSCATGTAAGAAGTATCTCTACATAATTGAATCTSTKSGGCTTAATGAGTTGCTTCATATCAAGAAACATGCGACGAAACTGCTCTTTCTTTCCATTGATTGTGTTTTCAAAACTAGGTGATCGAAGCTTGATATTTCTTCCAACAACAATTTTAAGTCATTCGATTATCAATGATGAGCACTACTGTTGAGTCCATTAACCCAGAGAGATCTTAATTACCCAACAACAAATCAAAGGAAGAATGACACTACACACATTCACATAACAGTCACAGAATAAACACAAGGATTTACCTGGTAAAACCCGGATTACAAACAGCAGCACGGAGAGGGCTTGAAGAGCCCCTTGCTCACTATTTGTCTCTTAGGCACACATATTTAAACAACTTCTCCCACAATTACAATGAAACTAATTCATTGATTGTACATTCTAACTTAGGTTTCCTTATCTCAACCAAAAACTGAATAATAGGATCGAGATCCACATCCTGTGGGGATTTGTTGTCACCATTTTAACAATCTCTACCTTGACAATAACTTACCCTTGTCCACTTATCACCTTCTTGCATTCCAAAGATAGGTGGTATGAGTGCTTCCAACAATGAAGCACCCATTTCACTGCTCCACCTGGATTTCTCATGTGACCAGTGACAACACCAACTGCATGTGAAATATATGATCGTCTCATCGCATTAATCAATCTTTCTACTAGAATACCATACACGAGACATATAATCATTTTCTTCTTCATCACTCACACTCAAACCTGAAGAAAGCTTATAATGGAAAGTCAAAAAATATTTTACCAGTTTCACATCATTCATACCGAATTTCCTAAGTATCATACCATGTACTCTCGTTGTGATAACACAAAACTTACCATCAATCCCGTCTCTGTGTATTTCTATGCTCACGATTATTTTGTTCCTCCCAGATCCTTCATCTCGAATGTCCAAGCCAACTGAGCCAACCCATTGATCGTAAGCATGCTTGTGCTTGCAACAAGCATATCATCAACTACTTAATTACCAAGATAGTGAATACCATAGTTATTCCCACTTCCTGTAAATCTAGATTCACCATGAAGGAATCCACATCATGTACTAAATGCCTAGGTATCATTAGGCCATACAATGAATTACTTGAGCTTTGCAAACAACTGTTCTTTCGCTATACTGAGAACCTTCAGTGCTCCAGTTCGAACACTGTGTTCGAGACCTTCGCCAAAAATTGACGAAGCTAGCCAAGTGAGTGTGACACCAACTCACCTCTAGGAAAATTTCAATGGAGTCCTAGCTCCATCTAAACATGAACATCCCCTTACAAAAATTTGGCCAAGCCAACAAAGTAAACGTTCACCGCTCACTTCCAGGCCCATTTATAACAGAGTTACAACCTAGACTTTAAGCAGAATTTATTACATGCCATTACATGGACATAAAACCATGAGCAACTAACATGACCTGTAACCCACCCCCTATCACCTAAGTCTACGTCTAGAATTAACCGGTTGAAAAATAGAGGTATGCAAGCCTAACAAGGTCTTACAGGGATATGCCCAATTACATATAATTAATTACAACTCCAAAATAAATAAATAAAAAATTATCAATGACTTTACCGTCACTCCATTGCCATTTACCATCGAGACACCTTGATTAGCAAATAAATGCACCCAATCGATAAGGTTTCACCAGCAGGCTCGAATAAATCTTGTAGTGACACATTTACTGTCTAATCTTCATTTTTTATTTCACTAACAACATGGTTACTCTGGGCATAAGATGTTCCTTACAACATTGAACAACTATCTACAGATCTCCCCAAAGGATATAACGCATCCTCCAATCAAACAATTACTTTTGTAGTTATGGATGCGTTGGCCTCATCTAATCCACCATTTGAACGATTTGTTCAAACAAAAGCCATCATTACATCGATGCTTAGTTTCTTAACCAGACGGATTCCTAAAACATGTATCCATACTTTGCCTTGAGGCAAAATTTTCTCTCAACAATGCATCGTTAATCCTTGGAACATATACAAGGTGGCCAATTTCACTCTGTCATGCTCTTTGTAATGGCAAACCTCGACTTACCGTAGGTTAAATTATGGTGCCAGATCCCACTGTCCAATGACCCCACATCATTGTGATCCTCCTGGTGGATCCTCTAATACTCGCTTTGGAAGTGACTCACCTTCATGAAGTTACAAAAATGTAGGTCAAATTGGGGGCATGCGCAGGTTTACAAACCTTGTCCTCAAATGTGGCAGCTCCTCCATGTAGCTCATCTACGGTGATGCAACAACTTTGCTCCAAACCAGCATGGCGAAGGCGCTTCTTGCACAATTGTATTGCATCTACTCCAATTGACGTCATCACCATCCTAACAATTGATGGTAGCATTTGGCAAAACATGTTACCAAGCACTACCCGGTGGCCACATCAAGCTCATCTTCCACATCTTCTTACTCAAAGTCATCTGACAGGAACTTCGTGAGAATTTTTGCCCATGCGATCACAAAGGAACCCCAAATCTACCACAATAAGAAGACACTTCAATTTCATGGCCAATATCCTCACCATATTCCACGTCACATCTCTAGAGGACAATCTTCGAGAGGAACACCTCGTCTATGTCGTCACAGGTATTACATTGGGCTCAAACACACCAAGCAATCTATCCATCTCGGCTCAAACACATCAAGCCATCCAATGCTCAACTTAGACACACCAAGCACGTGATCAACTTAGACACACCAAGTGGTTCACATACCACTAGTAACACAACCAACAACATTCGTTGTGACAAACATAGCGACAGATCCATGCACCGTAGTCCTTATACCAATTCTACCACACACAGAAAAAATGGATAACATATATGTGCAGATCCCAGCTTTCCGTGACACATGCAAAATCTCATCATATAGAGCAATACCACTACGCCTCTAATTCTTCCATCGAGCAACACCATATCCTCGATCATTCGTTGGCTTGATCTATCCCAGTTATCAACCTTATTGATCGAGTGCCTTCTTGAAGTTACCCTTCTCGGGTAGGGAACTTCATGGACTCACTCACCACCATCTAGTGCTCTCACGTCCAATAAATGAACATTCAACTCAGGTCTGATTTAATTTACTAGCAGTAATCATGTGAACAATTGAGGGTAGATTGGAAATGGATAGATTTGTGGTGTTTGAATGTTGCCACACACAGATCCACGAAGCGAAGTGTTGAGCCACACTCACCTAACAAAAAAATGATGATTGGTCCATGCACTCTCCTCAACAGAAGAGATTGTATAAAACCACTATGTTGGTCATACAAGACTCAATTGATCTCCTCATACGACTAGTCCAACACACCTCTTAAACAACAACAAAAGATGCTCCATGCACTGGTCACCTCTCTTCACACCAGTCCATGCGGGCTGGCTCCTCCATATAGATATCTGAAACAAAAATGGGAAATATTGCATCTGAATATGCATAACCCTATCGGTTTCTCCAAGTGCCCAATCTCCCTTATAGACCAACAATCTCCTCCACATCGACATTGATCAGCTTCTTTTTCGTAGACTTCTCGCACATTGGTCTCTCTCCTGACAATCAGTCTTTCTACGTGTTCTTTTCTTGTGGCAAAAAGTATTGATCCATGATCACATTCTCGACATGAATCACAACTTCACAGATCATCTCTTCCTCCTTATGCACCGTGGTCATTTTGATTCTCATGATCACTGCCCCACACAATGGACAGTCACGTCCATCAATTGGAATCTCTGGTACATCTCCATGCAATTCGAAAACCTAATCGACGACATGCTCGAGCCTCTTTCTCTTCAGGCCAAATGATGTGCCATTCTACAGTCCTATGTCACTAACCCCTCTACCAGTCGAAGAAGCTCTGGCCAACTCCAGCAACCAGTCAGACTATTTTCCTCCACCACGCGGGCTTCCATATGCACACAGATAAACAATTTGTGCACGGGTGATAAACAAGACCTACGAATTTCTCATCCAGATGGTGCACCTTCACTGAGAATGATGGTGTGACCAGTGAACTCCATGTCAAGAATTCATTGTATTTACATTCATTCTTCAAGGAGCACAACTTCTCACGCAAAGAAACTGTAACCTCACACCCAGGATCTCAAACTTGCACTGACCCGTTCTTTATACTATAAAAAAATCATCAACACCATTTTGATCACAGCGGCCTCCAATCAGTGTCAATGCACAAAACTTCTTATACAATCGCCTGGAATCCATGAGCACCAGCCACAGTTCCTCCAATACCACTGACCTCCTCCCTTCTAAAGAGGCTCCTTGAAGGCATTAGCACGTGACTACCAACAGGTCCCCCTACACTGATACCTCTTCCTGCAACTCTGCATTCTTCTTCGGATCGAGTCAAAAAACAACTATAGGCTCTCCTGCGTCAATTTCACAACAAACAGACCTCCCGCTTCTCGTAGAACTCTGAGCATCTTTTGCTCGACACGAAGATCTGGGCACACCTTCGTAACCCCTCTCTCTACAGTCTCATGTGGACTTCCTTGTCGACCTATGTGAACTCACGCCCTCGATGCAGAAAGAGTCTTCTTCAATCCCAGAAAGGCAGATCCTCCCTCAATTTGGATGCCTCTATATCTCTCCTTCTGCGGCGTTACTATATTCTCTGTTGCGATCTTCCTTCAACACTTGATTCACCCAGTGATCTCAACACAATTTCTCCGATACCACTTGTTGAGTCCATTAAACCACAAAGATCTTAATTACCCTGCAACAAATCAAAGGAAGAATGGCACTACACACAATCACATAACAATCACAGAATAGACACAAGTATTTATGTGGTAAATCTCGACTCACCATGAAGGAATCCACATCAGGTTCTAAATGCCTAGGTATCATTAGGCCATACAATGAATTACTTGAGCTTTGCAAACAACTCTTCTTTCGTGATCCTGAGAACCTTCAGTGCTCTAGTTCGAACACTGTGTTCGAGACCTTCACCAAAAATAGAAGAAGCTAGAAAAGTGAATGTGACACCAACTCACCTCTAGGAAAATTTCAATGGAGTCCTATGTCCATCTTAACATGAACATCTCCTTGACCAAAATTCGGCCAAGACAACAAAGTAAACGTTCACCGCTCACTTCGAGACCCATTTATAATAGAGTTACAACCTAGACTTTAAGCATAATTTATTACATGCCATTACATGGACATAAAACCATGGGCAACTAACATGACCTGTAACCCACCCCCTATCACCTAAGTCTACATCTAGACTTAACCGGTTGAAAAACATAGGTGTGCAAACCTAACAAGGTCTTACAGGGATATGCCCAATTACATATAATTAATTACAACTCCAAAATAAATAAATAAAAAATTATCAATGACTTTACCGTCACTCCATTGCCATTTACCATCCAGACACCTTGATTAGAGAATAAATGCACCCAATCGATAAGGGTGCACTAGCAGGCTCGAATAAATCTTGCAGCACTGACACATTTACTGTCCAATCTTCATTTTTTATTTCACTGACAACACTGTTACTCTGGGCATAAGATGTTCCTTACAACATTGAACAACTATCTTCTGATCTCCCCAAAGGATATAACGCATCCTCCAATCACACAATTACTTTTGTAGATATGGATGTGTTGGCCTCATCAAATCCACCATTTGAACGATTTTTTCAAACAAAATCCATCATTACGTTGATTCTTAGTTTCTTAACCAGACGGATTCCGAAAACATGTATCCGTACTTTGCCTCGAGTCCAAATTTTCTCTCAACAATGCATCGTTCATCCTCGACACATATACAAGGTGGCCAATTTCACTCTATCATGCTCTTTGTAATGGCAAACCTCGACTTACCGTAGGTTAAATTATGGTGCTAGATCCCACTGTCCAATGACCCCACATCATTTTGATCCTCCTGGTGGATCCTCTAATACTCGCTTTGGAAGTGACTCACCTTCACGCAGTTACAAAAATGCAGGTCAAATTGGGGGCATGCCCAGGTTTACAAACCTTCTCCTCAAATGTTGTAGCTCCTCCATGTAGCTCATCTACGGTGATGCAACAACTTTGCTCCAAAACCAGCGTGGCGAAGGTGCTTCTTGCACAATTGTATTGCATCTACCCCCATTGACGTCATCACCATCCTAACAATTGATGGTAGCATTTGGCAAACCATGTTACCAGGCAGTACCCGGTGGCCACATCAAGCTCATCTTCCACATCTTCCTAATCGAAGTCATCTGACAGGAACTTCGTAAGAGGTTTTGACCATGCAATCACAAAGGAACCACAACTCTGCCACAATAAGCAGACACTTCAATTTCGTGGCCAATCTCCTCACCATATTCCATGTCACATCTCTAGAGGCCAATCTTCGAGAGGCACACCTCGTCTATGTCGTCGCAGGTATTACATTGTGCTCAAACACACCAAACAAGCTATTCATCTCGGCTCAAACACATCAAGCCATCCAATGCTCAACTTAGACACACCAAGCACGTGATCAACTTAGACACACCAAGTGATTCACATACCACTAGTAACACAACCAACAACATTCACTATGACAAACATAGCGACAGATCCATGCACTGTAGTCCATTTACCAATTCTACCACACACAGAAAAAATCTATAACATATATGTGGAGATCTCAGATTTCCGTGACACACGCAAAAGCTCATCATTTAGAGCAGTACCACTACACCTCTAATTCTTCCATCGAGCAGCACCATATCCTCGATCATTAGTTGGCTTGATCTATCCTAGTTATCAACCTTATTGATCGAGTGCCTTCTCGAAGTTACCCTTCTCGGGTAGGGAACTTCATGGACACACTCACCACCATCTAGTGCTCTCACATCTAACAAATCAACATTCAACTCAGGTCTGATTTAATTTACTAACAGTAATCACGTGAACAATTGAGGGAAGATTGGAAATGGATAGATTTGTGGTGTTTGAATGTTGCCACACACAGATCGACAAAGCGAAGTATTGAGCCACAATCACCTCACAAACAAATGATGATCGCTCCATGCACTCTCCTCAATAGAAGAGATTGTATAAAACAACTATGTTGGTCATACAAGACTCAGCTTCTCTCCTCATACGACTGGTACAACACACCTATTAAACAACAACAAAAGATGCTCCATGCACTAGTCGCCTCTCTTCACACCAGTCCACGCGGGGTGGCTCCTCCATATAGATATCTGAAATAAAAATGGGAAATATTGCATCTGAATATGCATAACCCTATCGGTTTCTCCAAGTGCCCAATCTCCCGTACAGAACAACGATCTCCTCCACATCGACATTGATAAACTTCTTTTTCGTAGACTCCTCACACATTGGTCTCTCTCCTACCAATCAGTCTTTCTGCGTGTTCTTTTCTTGTGACAAAAAGTATTGATCCACGATCACATTCTCGACACGAATCACAACTTCTCATATCATCTCTTCCTCCTTCTGCACTATGGTCGTTTTGATTCTCATGATCAATGCCCCACACAGCGGACAGTCACGTCCATCAATTGGAAGCTCTGGTGCATATCCATGCAATTCGAAAACCTATTTGATGACATGCTTGAGCCTCTTTCTCTTTAGGCCAATTGATGTTCCATTGTGCAGTCCTACGTCACTAACCCCACTGCCAGTCCAAGAAGCCCTGGCCAACTCCAACAACCAGTCATACTATTTTCCTCCACCCCGCGGGCTTCCAGCTGCACACAGATAAACAATTTTTGCACGGGTGATAAACAGGAGCTACAAATTTCTCATCCAGATGGTGCACCTTCACTGAGAGTGATGGTGTGACCAGTGAACTCCATGTCAAGAATTCATTGTATTTACATTCATTCTTCAATGAGCACAACTTCTCACACAAAGAAACTGTAACCTCACACCCAGGATCTCAAACTTGTACTGAGTCGTTCTTTATACTATAAAACAATCATCAACACCTTTTTGATCATAGCGGCCTCCAATCAGTGTCAATGCACAAAACTTCTTGTACAATTGCCTGGAATCCATGAGCACTAGCCAGAGTGCCTCCAATACCACTGACTTCCACCCTTCTAACACGTGACTACCAACAGGTCCCCCTACATTGATACATCTTCCTGCAACTCTGCATTCTTCTTTGGATCGAGTCAAAAAACAACTACAGGTTCTCCTGCGTCAATTTCACAACAAAAAAACCTCACGTTCCTCGTAGAACTTTGAGCATCTTTTCCTCGACGCGAAGATTTGGGCACACCTTCATAACCCCTCTCTCTACAGTCTCATGTGGACTTCCTTGTCGACCTATGTGAACTCACGCCCTCGATGCAGAAAGAGTCTTCTTCAATCCCAGAAAGGCATCTCCTCCCTCAATTTGGATGCCTCTCTATCTCTCCTTCTGCGGCCTTACTATATTCTCTGATGCGATCTTCCTTCAACACTTGATTCACCCAACGATCTCAACACAATTTCTCCGATACCACTTGTTGAGTCCATTAACCCACAAAGATTTTAATTACCCTGCAACAAATCAAAGGAAGAATGGCACTACACACAATCACATAACAGTCACAGAATAGACACAAGGATTTATGTGGTAAATCTCGACTCACCATGAAGGAATCCACATCATGTACTAAATGCCTAGGTATCATTAAGCCATACAATGAATTACTTGAGCTTTGAAAACAACTCTTCTTTTGCGATCCTAAGAACCTTCAGTGCTCCAGTTCGAACACTGTGTTCGAGGCCTTCGCCAAAAATAGACTAAGCTAGTCAAGTGCGTGTGACACCAACTCACCTCTAGGAAAATTTCAATGGAGTCCTAGCTCCATCTTAACATGAACATCCCCTTGAACAAAATTCGGCCAAGCCAACAAAGTAAACATTCACCGCTCACTTCCAGGCCCATTTATAACGGAGTTACAACCTAGACTTTAAGCAGAATTTATTACATGCCATTACATGGACATAAAAAAATGGGAAACTAACATCACCTGTAACCCACCCCTTATTACCTAAGTCTACATCTAGACTTAACCGGTTGAAAAACAGAGGTATGCAAACCTAACAAGGTCTTACAGGGATATGCCCAATTACATATAATTAATTACAACTCCAAAATAAATAAATAAATAATTATCAATGACTTTACCGTCACTCCATTGCCATTTACCATCCAGACACCTTGATTAACGAATAAATGCACCCAATCGATAAGGGTGCACCAACAGGCTCAAATAAATCTTGCAGCACTGACACATTTACTGTCCAATCTTCATTTTTTATTTCATTGACAACACGGTTACTCTGGGCATAAGATTTTCCTTACAACATTGAACAACTATCTAAAGATCTCCCCAAAGGATGTAACACATCCTCCAATCACACAATTACTTTTGTAGTTATGGATGCGTTGGCCTCATCGAATCCACCATTTGAATGATTTGTTCAAACAAAAGCCATCATTATGTTGATGCTTAGTTTCTTAACAAGACGGATTCCTAAAACATGTATCCGTACTTTGCCTCAAGGCCAAATTTTCTTTCAACAATGCATTGTTCATCCTCGGCACATATACAAGGTGGCCAATTTCACTCTGTCATGCTCTTTGTAATGGAAAACCTCGAATTACCGTAGGTTAAATTATGGTGCCAGATCCCACTGTCCAATGATCCCACATCATTGTGATCCTCCTGGTGGATCCTCTAATACTCGCTTTGGAAGCGACTCACCTTCACGCAGTTACAAAAATGCAGGTCATATTGGGGGCATGCATAGGTTTACAAACCTTCTCCTCAAATGTGGCAGCTCCTCCATGTAGCTCATCTACGGTGATGCAAAAACTTTGCTCCAAACCCAGCGTAGCGAAGGCGCTTCTTGCACAATTGTATTGCATCTACCCCCATTAACGTCATCACCATCCTAACAATTGATGGTAGCATTTGGAAAACCATGTTACCCAACACTACCCGATGGCCACATCAAGTTTATCTTCCGCATCTTCCTACTCGAAGTCATCTGACAGGAACTTCGTGAGAGGTTTTGACCATGAAATCACAAAGGAACCCCAACTCTGCCACAATAAGCAGACACTTCAATTTCGTGTCCAATATCCTCACCATATTCCACGTCACATCTCTAGAGGCCAATCTTCGAGAGGCACACCTCGTCTATGTCGTCACAGGTATTACATTGGGCTCAAACACACCAAGCAAGCTATCCATCTCGGCTCAAACACATCAAGCCATCCAATGCTCAACTTAGACACACCAAGCACGTGATCAACTTAGACACACCAAGTGATTCACATACCACTAGTAACACAACCAACAACATTCATTGTGACAAACATAGCGATAGATCCATGCACCGTAGTCCATTTACCAATTCTACCACACACAGAAAAAATGGATAACATATATGTGTAGATCCCAGCTTTCCGTGACACACGCAAAAGCTCATCATTTAGAGAAGTTCACTACGCCTTTAATTCTTCCATCGAGCAACACCATATCCTCGATCATTCGTTGGCTTGATCTATCCCAGTTATCAACCTTATTGATCGAGTGCCTTCTCGAAGTTACCCTTCTCGGGTAGGGAACTTCATGGACTCACTCACCACCATCTAGCGCTCTCACGTCCAACAAATGAACATTCAACTCAGGTCTAATTTAATTTAATAGCAGTAATCATGTGAACAATTGAGGGCAGATTGGAAATGGATAGATTTGTGGTGTTTGAATGTTGCCATTGACAGTTCCACGAAGCGAAGTATTGAGCCACACTCACCTCACAAACAAATTATGATCGCTGCATGCACTCTCCTCAACATAAGAGATTGTATAAAACCACCGTGTTGGTCATACAAGACTCAACTTCTCTCCTCATACGACTAGTCCAACACACCTCTTAAACAACAACAAAAGATGCTCCATGCACTAGTCACCTCTCTTCACACCAGTCCACGTGGGTTGGCTCCTCCATATAGATATCTGAAACAAAAATTGGAAATATTGCATATGAATATGCATAAACCTATCGGTTTCTCCAAGTGCCCAATCTCCCTTACAGACCAACGATCTCCTCCACATGGACATTGATCAACTTCTTTTTCATAGACTCCTCGCACATTGGTCTCTCTCCTGCCAATGAGTCTTTCTGAGTGTTGTTTTCTTGTGACAGAAAGTATTGATCCACGATCACATTCTCGACACGAATCACAACTTCGCAGATCATCTCTTCCTCCTTCTGCACTGGGGTCGTTTTGATTCTCATGATCAATGCCCCACACAACGGACAGTCACGTCCATCAATTGGAAGCTCTGGTGCATCTCCATGCAATTCGAAAACCTAATCGACGACATGCTCGAGCCTCTTTCTCTTCAGGCCAAATGATGTGCCATTCTGCAGTCCTACGTCACTAACCCCACTGTGAGTCCAAGAAGATATGGCCAACTCCAACAACCAGTTAGACTATTTTCCTCCACCACGCGGGCTTCCAGCTGCACACAGATAAAAAATTTGTGCACAGGTCATAAACAAGACCTACGAATTTCTCATCCAAATGGTGCACCTTCACTGAGAATGATGGTGTGACCAGTGAACTCCATGTCAAGAATTCATTGTATTTACATTCATTCTTCAATGAGCACAACTTCTCACGCAAAGAAACTGTAACCTCACACCCAGGATCTCAAACTTGCGCTGACCCATTCTTTATACTATAAAACAATCATCAACACCATTTTGATCACAACGACCTCCAATCAGTGTCAATGGACAAAACGTCTTGTACAATCGCCTGGAATCCATGAGCACCAGCCACAGTGCCTCCAATACCATTGACTTCCTCCCTTCTAAAGAGGCTCCTTGAAGGCATTAGCATGTGACTACCAACAGGTCCCCCTACACCGATACCTCTTCCTGCAACTCTACCTTCTTCTTCGGATCGAGTCGAAAAATAGCTACAGGCTCTCCTGCGTCAATTTCACAACAAACAAACCTCATGCTCCTCGTATAACTCTGAGCATCTTTTCCTCAACACGAAGATCTAGGCACACCTTCATAACCCCTCTCTCTACAGTCTCATGTGGACTTCCTTGTCGACCTATTTGAACTCACGCCCTCATTGCAGAAAGAGTCTTATTCAATCCTAGAAAGGCGACGCCTCCCTCAATTTGTATGCCTCTCTATCTCTCTTTCTGCAGCCTTACTATATTCTCTACTGCGATCTTCCTTCAACACTTGATTCACCCAACGATCTCAACATAATTTCTTCGATACCACTTGTTGAGTCCATTAACCCACAAAGATCTGAATTACCCTGCAACAAATTAAAGGAAGAATGGCACTACACACAATCACATAACAGTCATAGAATAGACACAAGGATTTATGTGGTAAATCTCGACTCACCATGAGGGAATCCACATCATGTACTAAATGCCTAGGTATCATTAGGGCATACAATGAATTACTTGAGCTTTGCAAACAAATCTTCTTTCACGATCCTGAGAACCTTCAGTGCTCTAGTTTGAACACTGTGTTTGAGACCTTCCCCAAAAATAGACGAAGCTAGCCAAGTGAGTGTGACACCAACTCACCTCTATGAAAATTTCAATGGAGTCCTAGCTCCATCTTAACATGAACATCCCCTTGACCAAAATTCGGCCAAGCCAACAAAGTAAACATTCACCGCTCACTTCCAGGCCCATTTATAACGGAGTTACAACCTAGACTTTAAGCAGAATTTATTACATGCCATTACATGGACATAAAACCATGGGCAACTAACATGACATGTAACCCATCCCCTATCACCTAAGTCTACATCTAGAATTAACCGGTTGAAAAACAGAGGTATGCAAACCTAAAAAGGTCTTACAGGGATATGCCCAATTACATATAATTAATTACAACTCCAATATAAATAAATAAATAAATATCAATGACTTTACCGTCACTCCATTGCCATTTACCATCCAGACACCTTGATTAGCGAATAAATGCACCGAATCGATAAGGGTGCACCAGTAGGCTTGAATAAATCTTATAGCACTGACACATTTATTGTCCAATCTTCATTTTTTATTTCACTGACAACACAATTACTCTGGGAATAAGATGTTCCTTACAACATTGAACAACTATCTACAGATCTCCCCAAAGGATATAACACATCCTCCAATCACATAATTACTTTTGTAGTTATGGATGCGTTGGCCTCATCGAATCCACCATTTGAACGATTTGTTCAAATAAAATCCATCATTACGTTGATGCTTAGTTTCTTAACCAGAAGGATTCCTAAAACATGTATCCGTACTTTGCCTCGAGGCCAAATTTTCTCTCAACAATGCATCGTTCATCCTCGGCACATATACAAGGTGGCCAATTTCACTCTGTCATGCTCTTTGTAATGGCAAACCTCGACTTACCGTAGGTTAAATTATGGTGCCAGATCCCACTATCCAATGACCCCACATCATTGTGATCCTCCTGGTGGATCCTCTAATACTCGCTTTGGAAGTGACTCACTTTCACGCAGTTACAAAAATGCAGGTCAAATTGGGGGCATGCGCAGGTTTACAAACCTTCTCCTCAAATGTGGCAGCTCCTCCATGTAGCTCATCTACGGTGATGCAAAAACTTTGCTCCAAAACCAGCGTGGCAAAGGCGCTTCTTGCACAATTGTATTCCATCTACCCCCATTGACGTCATCACCATCCTAACAATTGATGGTAGCATTTGGCAAACCATGTTACTAGGCACTACCCGGTGGCCACATCAAGCTCATCTTCCGCATCTTCCTACTCGAAGTCATCTGACTGGAACTTCGCGAGAGGTTTTGACCATGCGATCACAAAGGAACCCCAACTCTGCCACAATAAGCAGACACTTCAATTTCGTGGCCAATCTCCTCACCATATTCCATGTCACATCTCTAGAGGCCAATCTTTGAGAGGCACACCTCGTCTATGTCATCTCAGGTATTACATTGGGCTCAAACACACCAAGCAAGCTATCCATCTCGGCTCAAACACATCAAGCCATCCAATGCTCAACTTAGACACACCAAGCACGTGATCAACTTAGACACACCAAGTGATTCACATACCACTAGTAACACATCCAACAACATTCACTGTGACAAACATAGCGACAGATCCATGCACCGTAGTCCATTTACCAATTCTACCACACACAGAAAAAATGGATAACATATATGTGCAGATCCTAGCTTTCCATGACACATGCAAAAGCTCTTCATTTAGAGAAGTACCACTATGCCTCTAATTCTTCAATCGAGTAGCACCATATCCTCGATCATTCGTTGTCTTGATCTATCCCAGTTATTAAACTTATTGATCGAGTGCCTTCTCGAAGTTACCTTTCTCGGGTAGGGAACTTCATGGACTCACTCACCACCATCCAACGCTCTCACATCCAACAAATGAACATTCAACTCAGGTCTGATTTAATTTACTAGCAGTAATCACGTGAACAATTGAGGGCAGATTGGAAATGGATAGATTTTTGGTGTTTGAATTTTTCCACGCACAGATCCACAAAGTGAAGTATTGAGCCACACTCACCTCACAAACAAATGATGATCGCTCCATGCACTCTCCTCAATAGAAGATATTGTATAAAACCACTATGTTGGTCATACAAGACTCAACTTCTCTCCTCATACGGCTGGTCCAACACACCTCTTAAACAACAACAAAAGATGCTCCATGCACTAGTCGCCTCTCTTCACACCATTCCACGTGGGGTGGCTCCTCCATATAGATATTTGAAAAAAAATGGGAAATATTGCATCTGAATATGCATAACGCTATCGGTTTCTCCAAGTGCCCAATATCCCTTACAGACCAACGATCTCCTCCACATCGACATTGATCAACTTCTTTTTTGTAGACTCCTCGCACATTGGTCTCTCTCCTGCCAATTAGTCTTTCCGTGTGTTCTTTTCTTGTGACAGAAAGTATTGATCCACAACCACATTCTCGACATGAATCACAACTTCACAGATCATCTCTTCCTCCTTCTACACCATGGTCGTTTTGATTCTCATGATCAATGCCCCACACAACAGAGAGTCACGTCCATCAATTCGAAGCTCTGGTGCATCTCCATGCAATTCAAAAACCTAATCGTCGACATGCTCGAGCCTCTTTCTCTTCAGGCCAAATGATGTGCCATTCTGCAGTCCTACGTCACTAACCCCACTGCGAGTCCAAGAAGCTCTGGCCAACTCTAGCAACCACTCAGACTATTTTCCTCCACCATGCGGGCTTCCAGCTGCACACAGATAAACAATTTGTGCACGGGTGATAAACAGGACCCACGAATTTCTCATCCAGATGGTGCACCTTCATTGAGAATGATGGTGTGACCAATGAACTCCATGTCAAGAATTCATTATATTTACATTCATTCTGCAATGAGCACAACTTCTCATGCAAAGAAACTGTAACCTGACAACCAGGATCTCAAACTTGCGCTGACCCGTTCTTTATACTATAAAACAATCATCAATACCATTTTGATCACAGCAGCCTCTAATCAGTGTCAATGCACAAATCTTCATGTACAATCACCTGGAATCCATGAGCACCAGCCACATTGCCTCCAATACCACTGACTTCCTCCCTTCTAAAGAGGCTCCTTAAAGGCATTAGCATGTGACTACCAACAAGTCCCCCTACATTGATACCTCTTCCTGCAACTCTGCATTCTTCTTCGGATCGAGTCAAAAAACAACTATAGGCTCTCCTGCATCAATTTCACAACAAGCAAACCTCACGCTCCTCGAAGAACTCTGAGCATATTTTCCTTGACACGAAGATCTAGGCACACCTTCATAACCCCTCTCTTTATAGTCTCATGTGGACTTCCTTGTCGACCTATGTGAACTCACGCCCTCGATGCAGAAAGAGTCTTCTTCAATCCCAGAAAGGCGGCTCCTCCCTCAATTTGGATGCCTCTCTATCTCTCCTTCTGCGGCCTTACTATATTCTCTATTGCGATCTTCCTACAACACTTGATTCACCCAACGATATCAACACAATTTCTCCGATACCACTTGTTGAGTCCATTAACCCACAAAGATCTTAATTACCCTGCCAAAAATCAAAGGAAGAATGGCACTACACACAATCACATACAATCACATAATAGTCACAGAATAGACACAAGGATTTATGTGGTAAAACCCTCAGGGTGAGGGAAACATCCACGGGACAATGACAACATTATTTTATTTCTTAACAGGAGATTACAAATAGTAGCCTGGAGAGGGATTGAAGCCCCTTGTTCAATATTTGTCTCTCACTAACACACATTTAAATAACTTCTTCCACAGTTACAATGAAACTAGTTCATTAATTGTACATTCTAACTTAGGTTTCCTTATCTCAACCAAAAGATGAATAATAGGATTGAGATTCACATCCTGTAGGGATTTGTTGTCACCATTCTAACAACTACAAATGCTAAGCTTTTATAACTGGAGTATTCTAATATACAATTTCACATCAATATTCAGAGATCGAAATGTCTCAATAGGACTAAACTCTCCCATACACTAAAAACGCCATCCACTTAGCTTGTTGAAAGCGCCATCCCCTCTTATGGACCACCAACTAATCATTTTATGAGACATGGTTTTCTGACCTAAAACTCTTTTTGGTTTTTTACTAGATTAGCTTCCTCAAATGTAAACATGTTAAAGATGCAAGACTAGAGGCCTTAGGCCCCCTTATGGATCATCAAGTAGTCATTTTATGTGGCATGGATTTTGTTGAATGATGGTGATGAATCAATGTGCATTCCATGGATAGTTAGTAATGATTTTCCTCTTTTCTACATAGATTTGTTATCTTCCTAAAAATATATAAAAATATATTTACTATTTTAATTTTTAAAATAGATTTCAATATTATAATTATACACTAAATTAAAAAAAAAAAATTAATTGTTTAAAAATATGAAGATTTACTTTATATTTATAAATATTTTGGATTAATGGAATGGACCATAACATTTATAATTCATTATCTGTCGAGAAACACCAAAAATATGTTGAGTTTTGTATTCAAAAAATAACTATACACATATAAATACATTAAACATTTTCTTACAATAGGCACAAGCGAATATCTCAACCACACACCTAAATATGAGCCAAATTTTTGGAGAGAGCCTTTAATATCCAACTATATCTAACAATCACCTAAAAATGAAAAACATACTTCTCACATAGAGACAAAATCTACCTTATAATGACCAATACAATAAAAACAACAGTTTTTTTTGTATGATCAAATATCACACATTAGGTTATCATACAAGTAGGAGTTAATAATTTCAACAATCCACCTTAAGGAGTACTTGTCTCAATCTATGTTAGTTTAGGTATTCCGTCATCCTCTAGTCCTCAGCAACATATTCTCTACCATGAATCGAAGATAGTGCTCATCAACAAATTCTATATTAGGTCCAACCTCGAACTTTCATCTTATACATTAATCATGTAGACACCAACAAATTATCAATTTCCATAAAGGAACAACCATCCATCGGAATAGATGGGTACCTAACCATTACAACTATTGTTCTAATACGATTTCCTTCAGGTAAACATGGTCCATTAAAATTCTTGATGAACTCCCCCTTAATGTACATAAACTTGTATTTTATATGCCTAACACACCTCCCAACATCTACATCTAACACAATCCACCCATAGAGAATATATCCAACACATGGGCCATTCCTACAAGTGTCTAACAACTCCATAATAGAAGTTTTTCAGTGTATCGAACAAGTCACCCAAATCACCAAATCATCAAGGACACATGGAAAAGGGGTATGCATGCTTATCCAAGTCTTATAGTGAAATTCCCTTTACATGTTACATACAAACATACATGGGCATACAATTAACATACTATATCGCGCAGAGACAACATAGGTACAAGATTTGAAATCAATGTCTAGCTACCACTACAACAGTTCTCTAAAGTATTAACTCTAGGTAACATACAAGATCAAAATTTTCAAGGACCAATACAGAGAATCTATTCATACCATCCTAGATTTTCTATGAATATATGGTGTGATTCAGATTTCCATATGGTCCCCGCTTGTATTTAACACAACACAAAAAATTTACCTTGTTTATCCATCACTATTTTATCTCCACTATTATCACAATAATTCTCACCAATGTCCTTTAAACTAAATGATAAAAAATATTTTCTACTTCTAGAAAAACATTTATGTCCTACTTGTTGCAAACTAATCATTCCACCTTAGAATTAACTCTACAATTTGACACTTGGTTTCCCTAGTGATAACAATGCAACTACATTGTACCTTTGACTATCATAATAACCAACAAATGGCTATTTACTATATAAACTCACTTCTATCTCTAAAATAGATTTTTTAGGCTCCTCCATTTACTTATAGGACATCATCTCAAACAATATGCTAGTTGAGAACCAAGCATACCTTTGGGACAAACACTGGTACAACATAGATTGATTGGGAACCTATTGTACTTTAGGGCTGTAATACCCTTAGTTTGACCCCAAGGTTGTATTTGTATATGTACATATGTTATATTGGCTACTGAGCCAATATGGTTTTAGGCCAAAGTGCTTATGATGTTTTTGGGCTAGAGTGCCTATGATGATAAAAGGTCAGATAGCCTATATTGTAATTAGTACATATATCTCATTAATACAATACATCACTACTACAAACCAAGTTGGAAAAAATAGTATGGGGGGTTAGGACTCCAGAAGAGGGAAAGGGGGCTAAGGGATTAAAAACATGGAGCTAAGAAAAGGAACATAATATTATATTCCTAAGTCCCAAATCTTATTTTCATAATTATATCCTATGTTCCCAAGTAATGGGATGAATTTATTAAGTGATAGGGGAATAATTCCTTGAGTGTCACTTGTCAAAACAATGACATGCATATAGAAGAATTATTTTCTAATGGAAGCTGATTATTCGATTCATTCTTACCCACTGTACCTCATCTATACTACTACAATTTACTATACCAGATATGTAAATGTGTACCAATTTACCCTGCTGAGATAATATGTATCATTGTTGAGTTGTTTTTTGGTTGTTACTATTGCACTGAGTTGAGGGTTAGATGGGAAATAATTGTAACCTTATTATGTCTATGAATTATTTCAAATATAGGTTAATTATATTTGGAATTCATTGCACAATTATCATTAGGCTTCCTTGAGGAAGGCTAGAGACCCGGAGTGAGAATTTTTTGGGTGGTTTCAAAAGGTGTGAATCCTAGAGGGTGCCTCGAGACTCCTAAGTGAAGTTTCATTTTCTAGAGACATAGGGATTAGAGACATATTTGATGGACTATATTAGATCTCTAGAAGAAAAGTGGAAGATACTGAGGCATTGCAGTGTGTAGAAGGGGGTACATTTCCTTGGGTTGTTAAGGTTGATGAGGAATGAGAGGTTGTAGGTTGGAATTGCTAATGGAGTTTGGTACCTTGGATCGAGAATAACTACATTGTCTATGAGACCTTAGATTGTCTAAGGAATCCTTTTCTCTGGTGGAATCCTAGCCCTAGCATGGGGGTGACCTATTGTTGAGAGAATTGGAGCAGTGATGTCTATGGCTAGGTGAAACATTTGAGGTATGTATAAAGTTGTCGATATATCAAAATATAAGTGTTTTTTATATTTCTCATGTTTAATGTGTCTATGTTTTTATTTACATGATGTTTTTAATAACATTCTTATGTATCTATGTTCTTCCATTAATGATCATTCACATGATTACCTATGAGATGGATAACATGATATTATGCATATTTATTCATACTCAAGGGTTAATTTTGGTATTAGAGATAAATATGAACTAGGTTGAAAGAATTTTGAAATGTATAGTGTGTACAGAGTATGAATTGTATTGATGTTGCTAAACATGTAGCTAGGTACATTAAAAGGGCCTAACATCAACTTGATTATAAATACTAAGCAATTGGTCATCCTATGGACATATTTCCATCTATTGAGACACATAGGTTACCAACCATGGTTCCCCGTAGTTCTCTAGTAAAATAGTCTTGATATAGAATGTACCCTATTTAATATTACATTCTTTATGCACCTACGAATGAGGACCTATACAAAAACAATAATCAAATAATATTTCATCAAGACACAAATAGAAGAAATGAAACATGTAGCTATATTTTCCCTTTAGATATAATGCGCTTTAGAAATAAGACTCAAGAATGAATTTTACATCACAAAGTATTACCACATAGGTCTATAAAATATAAACAAGAAATAATAATACATATGAAAATAATACCTTCACTAACACAATGACATGCCATGTCAACATGATCTCCTAAATTCTTGTAAAATATACAATGAATTTCACCCTCATTATTCATGAATCCGAGGCATCCCCCCTCGATGGGAATGAAACTCAGATCGTATTCTAATGTTTCTTGGATGAAAGGATATGTTCCCTCTTTCATAGATTCATGTTCAATATTCATGGCTATATTATGTTATATTTTCTCTGTCACCCTATCGTTTATTATTTAGATCCCACATTCATGCACAAGATAATATTCTCCTCCCTCTAGGAGATCGATGCAGAATATATATCACACAAATCCTCCACATATCAAGAAACACATTTTTTCTCTTTTAGAAATAAGAAGCAAACACACTACAAAGACACCATAGCACTAAGGATGAACATATTCTACAACATACAAGCACTTAAAAATACACAAGATAATCTCTTTATGCTAATCATATATATATAAAGGATTAGAAACATTGAAATTCCATGATCATGGACCTCTGATGAGAGATTCAAGAACTTACCACCTCTAATACCATCTAGACAAATGGGAGAGTATACTTGGTTTTCACATAAAAAATTGGTATTGAGTGATATATTCAAAAAATAATTGTACACCTATAAATACATCAAATGTTTTCTTAAGATAAACACACTATATTAGCACATTAACAAACTATTGACAAAGTATCTCAACCACACACTAGAATAGAAGACAAGTAATTGGAGAGAATATCTCATATCCAACCATATTTAAAACCTCCTTAAACTTAGAAACAAACTTATCTTTTAGAGACAAACTCTACCTTATAATTACCAATATGATAACAAACCACATTCTTCTCATATGATAAAATATCACACATTAAGCTATAAGAAAATAAAAAGTTAATTATTTGAACAAAATTATACACTATAATAGAAGAGACAATTAGCGCCTAAAATAACACCATAATTTAGTATATTTCAGTTCTTGAAATGGACACTTTTTCCGGTGCAAAACTGGGCGCAATCTTGATGTTTTATAATTGCGCCATAGGAAAATAGTATTGATATAGGATGTATCCTAGTTAATATTACATTCTTGATGCACTTGCAAATGAGGACTTATAGAACAAACATAATCAAATAGTATTTCATCAAGAAACAACTAAAGGAGATGAAACATGTAGCTATATTTTCCTTTTAGCTACAATGCACTTTACCAATAATACTCAAGAACAACTTTTACATCAAAAAGTATTACCACATAGGGATATAAAACATAAAAAAGAGATAGTAATAGACATGAAAAGAATATGTTCTTCCTCATCTACAATCATGAACACACTTGGTGTATTATCTATATATTCAACATTTTGTTTAGTGTTTGTCTTGGATCTTCATGCTTTCCTTGTCCTTTATTAGCGTCATGAATTCTAATAAAATAACTTATTTCTCATATTGAGCTTGTAAGGCTCAATATGCCTATTAAATTTAATGAATCCAAGAATTATAAATTACAAATATAGAGTCTCACCATTTATGAGGCTTCCACACCAT
>ML805078.1:2613-27637 GCA_009831015.1 Picea engelmannii | reverse complement strand
TTTCAACCTATCTTTTCTTATTTATATCCCACATTGATGAACAAGATAATATTCTCCTCCCTCTATAAGATCAATGCACAATAGGTATAACACAAATCCTCCACACATCAAGCAACACAATTTTTCTCTTTTAGAAATAAGAAGAAAAGACACTACAAAGACACCATAGCAGTAAGGAGGAACATATTATACAACATACAAGCACTTAAAACACATAAGATAATCTATCTATTCTAATGATATATATGAAAATTATTAGAAACATTTAAATTCCATGATCATGGACCTCTCATGAGAGACTCAAGCATGTACCACCTCTAATACCATCTAGAGAAATGTGAGAGTAGACTTGGTTTTCACATACAAAAATGGTATTGAGTGATATATTCAAAAAATAATTGTACACATATAAATACATCAAACTTTTCCTTAAGATAGACACACTATCTTAGCACATTAACAAACTGTTGAGAAAGTATATCAACCACACACTAGAATATGAGACAACTAGTTGGAGAGAATGTCTGGTATCCAACTATATTTGAAACCTCCTTAAATTTAGAAACAAATTTGTCTTTTAGAGAAAAAATCTACCTTATAATGACCAATATGATAAAAAAATTGCATTCTTCTTGTATGATCAAATATCACACATTAAGCTATAAGACAAGCAATAGTTAATAATTTGAACAAAATTATAGTAACATGTGAATCATTTTAAAACCTAGTTAAATCATTGTAAAGTGAAAGAGGAAGGAGAGATTCATATGTACTTATAAGAGGAAGGAAAGTGAAATTGAAAGTGAAAGAGCAAGGAAAGTGAAATTGATTGTGATGTTTTTGGGCTAGAGTGCCTATGATGATCAAAGGTTATAGAGTTTTTATTGTAATTTGTACATACAATTGATTAATAAACCACATCATTGGTACATACCAAGTTGGAAGAAATAGTATTAGGGGGTAGGACTCCCTGAGAGGGAAAGGGGGCCATGGGATTAAATAAAGGGGGTTAATCCAAGGAACATAATAATATATTCCTAAGTACAAAGTCTTATTTTCATGAATATATCCTATGTTCCCAAGTAATGGGATAAATTTTGCAAGTGGTGGTACAGGAATTCCTCGAGTGCCACTTGTCAAAAGGGTGACGTGCATATACAAGACATGTTTTCTAATTGAAGGAGATTATTCCATTCATTCTTACCCATTGTACCTCATCTATACTACTAAATGCTACTATACTAGATAAATACATGTGTACCAATTTACCTTTTTGATCTAATATGTATCATTGTTGACTTGTTTCTTGTTTGTTATTGTTGCACTAAGTTGAGGGTTAGATAGGAAATAGTTGTAACCTTGTTCTATCTATGAATACTTTGAAATATGGGTTGATTATATTTGGAATTCAATTCAAAGTTATTTTTAGGTTTCCTTGAGGAAGGATAGAGCTCTATAGTGGGAATCATTTAGGTGGTTTCCTAGGGTGTGAATCCTAGAGGGTGCCTAGATACTCCTGAGTGAAGTTGGATTTTCTGCATCGATCGAGTTTTGAGACATCTTAGATGGCCTATACTATAGCCCCAGAATTGAAGTAGGAAATACTGAGGGATTTCAGTGTGGAGAAGGGGGTACACTTCACTGGATTGTGAAGGTTGATGGGGAATGAAAGGCTGTAGGTTGGAATTGCTATTGGCGTTTGGTACCTTAGCTAGAGAACAAATACATTTTCTATGAGACCTTTGTTTGGATACATAAGCCTTTTCTCTAGTGTATTCATAGCCCTATAATGGGGGTGACCTATTGTTGAGATAATCAGAGCATTGATGTCTATGCTTGGGTCAAAAATTTGAGGTCTATGGATAGTTGGTGATTTATCAAAAGATAAGTGTTTTGTTATATTTCTCATGTTTAATGTGTATATGTTTTTATTCACATGGTGTTTTGAATAATATTCTTATGCATCTGTGTTCCTACATGGATGTTCATTTGCATGATTACCTATGGGATGCATAAAATGATAGTATGCATATTCATTCATATTTAGGGGTTAATTTTGGTATTAGAGATAAATATGATCCAGGATGAAAGAATTCTAAAATGTACAATGTGTATAGAGTAGGATATATAGTAATGTGGTTAAGCATGCATCTGGGTAAATTAAAAGGGCCTAAGATCAACTTGACTATAAATATTAATTAATTGGTCATCCTACAAAAATATCTCCATCTATCGATACACTTAGGTACCCAACCATGGTTCTCCATAGGTCTCTAGGAAAATAGTCCAGATATAGGATGTATCCTAGTCAATATTACATTGTTTATGCACCTATGAATGAGGACTTATAGAACAACAATCGAGTAAAATCATGAAGTTGGGTAACACTTTCGTGACAATCGGGTCTCCAAAATTTCTAGTGGAAATTTTTCGGCCGAAATAATGTTGCCAGGAATTTTTTCGGCCGAAACCTTTTTCGGCCGAAAATTTGAACCTCAAATTTAACGGTGCCCTCGAAATTCGTGTACAATGTTTTTTGGATGAATTTTTTTTTTCTGTGGTAAGAATATTTCGACCGAAATGTTTATTTTTAACGGATTTCGTTAAAAGCTACGTTTCAGCCGAAAGAATATTTCGGCCAAAAACCTGAAAATGGGACTGTTTGCAGGAAATTGCAAATTCTCTCCATCTTACTTCATATTTGGAGGTAGCGGACTCCTACAAATACTTAGAATTTAGTTTCAGAATTGATACCAACATTTTTAAAATTGAATCTACTTTCATTGGGTATAATTTGTTTTCATTTTCATTTTTTTTATCTAATTTTATTTAATTTTATAAAAAAAATCACTACATAATATTTTTAGGTGAGATTATGATTCGGTGAAATGAAAAATACATATCTCTAAAAATACACAGTGGAAAATTGTTAAATTGTTCTCTTCAAAAGGGTATTTTTATATTTTACTTTTAAGTAAAAATTAAGATAGATACAAGGTGTAGAAAAACATGTGTTTAAAATCTGCAACGTTTTCAACTTGGTCAACTTCTCTAAATTCTAGAAATTATAATATTTATCCGTTAGAGTAAAAATTGTAGTCATAATAAAATAGAGTCTCTGTAGATTGTTGCAGTATATTTCATTTCTTAAAATCACAATTTTAATAATAGATACATTGTTGTGGAAAACAATAACTCATTATCATTCCTTTCATGTTTAAGGAACATATTGTTAAACAATTTCCAAATTGACATATCAAATCTTGATAAAAAAAAATTGAAAAATAGTCATTGGAAAGATAACAAAATTATTCACAAGTTTTGTTTTTACTGTAAAGTGAAATTCTAAATAAAAAAAAAACATTTGTATGCCGGAAGTTGAAGCACTTGTGAAAATACAGTTTTTTTTGTCATAAAACAAGCAAAAGTGTTACCCATCTTCATGATTTTACCCAATCATCAAACAATATTTCATAAAAAACAAAGAAGAAGAGATGAAACATGTAGCCATATTTTCCTTTTAGCTACAACACACTTTACCAATAAGATTCAAGAATGACTTTGAAATCACAAAGTATTTCCACGTCGAGATACACAACTTCAAAAAGAGATAATAATACATATGAAAATAATACCTTCTTCCTCCTCTACAATAACACACTTTCTTGGTGTTCTTGTCTAGATATTCAACATTTTTTTTAGTCTTTGTCTTGGATCTTTGTGCTTCCCTTGTCATTTTCTAGAGTCATGAATTCTCAAAAAATATCTTATTTCTCATATTGAGCTTGTCAGGCTCAATATGTCTATTAAATTTAGGGAATCCAAGAATGGTAAATTACAAAGATAGAGTCTCACCATTACGAAGGCTTCCAAACCATTTTCATTGTCACCAACATGGACAAAAAAAATTCTACTAGTTGAAGGAATCTATATTGAAGAATTTGTTGATGGTTTTTCTCCCCCATGAGAGTTTCCCAAGATATATCTTGTGTTCTGTCATTTTTTATCTTTCAATGATCCTATTATATGTAATTTTTAATGAATGTTAAAGAAGATAAATGTAACTTCTAAAATTATAACATGGTATCAGAGCAGGCCTGGATAGAAGAAAATTCACATATCTATAAGAAAAAAGGAGTCATTTCTCTTCATAGGAGTGTTTCAAGACAAGTAAAGGGAACCAACAAGTTCACCCTAGTGGAATGCATCTTTTCCCTGGATTAGAACTTCAAAATCTAGAATTTGTGATTTAGGGGCACGGTGACTACCAAAACCAAGATTGATGAGAAGCTAGAGGGAGATGATAAATTTAGAGCCTGGAGGTATAGAGTAACCCTCCTCCTAGAAGAACATGATGTAGATCATTTCACAAAAAAGATGTTTCAGAACTAGAGGGAGATGAGGATAAAACAAATCTCAAGAAGGATATGGTCAAATAAAAGAGGATTATTGAAGATTCCACTAAGGACCATATTATTCATCACATATCTTCATTATCCACTCCAAAATAAATTATGGATTTCTTAACTCGACTATTTGAAGGAAACAACATCAACCTAAGAATGACCTTGAGAACTCACTTAAAGAATGTGAGGATACAAAATTCAGAAACCATCCACTCTTACTTCTCAAAAGTGAATTAGATCAAGGAGTGGATAGAATCCATTGGTGATATAGTGAATGGATAATAAATGGCAATGAACACATTGAATGGCTTCCCAAGTTCATGGGATGCATTTCTTCAAGGGATATTCTCAAGAAAGAAGCTACCCAAGTTTAGTAGGCTATGGGAAGGTTGCATCCACAAAAAAGCAAGGAAGGTAGCAAGAGAAGAGAAGATGAAAGATGATTACCAAGCCCTATCTACCTACACCAGGAAAGGAAAGAGAAAGAAAGAACCCTCCTCACAAAAGAAGTTTCAGAAGGGCTGAAGAAATAACCCAAATATCAGATGTTTATGTTTACATAAAATGGGACACATTGCTAGGAATTGTTCCCTCATTCAGAGACCAAGGGAAAATAAAGGAGGTAAAAGGAATAATTTTCATACAATTGAATATGATGAGCCACCCAAGAAGTTTTCAAAGGAATTTGAATCAAGTGATGAGGAGTATGTTCTTATCTCAGCTCTTATAGGAACTAACACTCATGGAAGTGACATTTGGTTGGTGGACAGTGGTTCTTCCAAGAACACGACACGTTATAAAGACTCCTTGTCTAACCATACTCATAAGGATTCATCGCACAAGGTGAAATTGGGCGATTACTATCTATATCTGATCAAAGGAGTAGGAGAATCCTCCTACAAGTTATACTCGAGGAAGCCATTGAGGATGAAGGAAGTTCTCTATGTTCCTAGATTGAAGAAGAACTTTCTCTCGATTTCAACATTGGATGAGAAGGTTTACTAAGTTGCATTTGTCGATGGAATTTTTTTTATGTGGCCTAGAGGGAAGGCTTTTGATGATGTTGTGGTGATTGGAGTTCAAGAGGGAGGACTCTACAAATTCAATTCTTGATTATTGAGAGGGGGTGTGAATAAGTAATAAATCTTTTTAATCCTTTTTAATCATAATATATAAGTGTTTTTTTAATCTATGATCAATTTACCATTATAATTTAACAAGTGTAGAATAAATGAACCATGAACAAACAACAATCATACACATACACAATACAAAAATATATTTACGTGGAAACCCAATGCAGGAGAAAACCATATAATTATTTTTCTTATATCTATTTAATAATTACATTCATTGGAAGCACCAAGTTCCTTTGTTCTCCAACTGCAACTTGAAGGAGGCTCCAAACCCCTGTTGGTTAAAATATATGCACTATTAATTGCAACATTAAATTATCAACCAGGGAGTCGTAGACTTAGAGGTGCAGGCACAATATGTGCAGGATTGGAGGCAGTCTAGCCTAATCTAAAACTAAAAAGCACACTTCTGAATGAATGAAAGAAAAACTAGAAGTAAAATCAAAGTGCAGAAATAAAAAGAAATTTAAACTATGGAAAAACCAAATTAAAGAAAACTAGTTGAAGGGAAAATCGAACAAATAGGAAATGAAATCTGAATTTAAACTATGAAAATTAAATTCCCTCAAAAATATACATCTAGAAATGAAATCGAATTCAATGTGTAGGAAAGGGAATAGTTTTGTTTTATGTACAAGAATGAATGTGCGGGTACGAGATTAATTTTGTTTTATTTACAAGATTAATGAATGTGTTGGTATGAAATAAGTTTGGTTCTTTCTACAATAATGGGATGGCTTCTCATGGATGATCCAACTAAACCTGAATTCACACTTATATAATAATAACACTTAACAAAATTTAACAAAACTTTGATGAATAAAACAACACATCATTACAACATAACAAACTATATAACATAATATCAAACAAGCTAAACAATATTATAACAAAGATGTAAACAATGTTAACTAAACATTACAATAAATATATAACAAACAACATATAGCAAATAAACTTTAAAAAAAACGATTAGCAAAACAATATAAACATATAACAACACATTACGACTATTAACAAAATATAATAAATATACAAGCAATAAACAATTAAAAAAAAGTTATAACAGAAAAATGTATAATAAACTAACAAAAATCAGATAGCAATGCACATCATAAGAGTTTAAATAACAATTAACAAATGACAATAAAACTTATATAAAAACAAACAAATGACAACACACATGATGTAATGCATATAAGAACAAAACTATCAAATAAACAATATGAAAAACAACATATATCAACGACACAATATATGAAATAAAACAAAACCTCAAGACCTACGTAGGGATATGAAACGAACAAATATTTACAAAGTTATTTGCAGTGCTACAGGAATACCAATGAGTGAAATGAAGGTGTTGTAGATTGGAGCAATCCACACATTATTTTCAACGTGAAGGGAGCACATTGAAGAAATAACATAGTTGGTAGCATTCAAATGAATTAAAATGAATAGGAATTAGCAAACAAAAACAAGAAATTAGCAAAATAAAACCAAATAAAACAATAATCATAATGAAATTAAACAAAATTACAAAGAAGGGACATCACCTGGGTCGAGGGGCCCTTATTGACTTGGGAAACGTTCCTTGAAACTAACTCAAACCGAAGAGATGCTCAAATTTATGATAACAATAATCTTTCCTTCATTGAAATTAAAGAAAACTTAGATTGCAACATGATAGCACTCAACTCTCTGCAACACATCTGATTACATAATAACAATACTGAAATAGTGATCTTTTGCATAATGAAAATTCCCCTCTATATGATGTACACCTATGTCTTTTATAGTATTACAGAATAGAGGAAATGATTGTTAAAGGTATAACATAAAATCCCATGGAAATATGGCTTCATACTATAAAAATAAATACATTCAAATAATTTTGTTATGATTCCCGATCATCTTTAATTGAAAATTTTCTTTTCCTTATCTGATTTGCATTGGAGATTACTTGGAGTTGGTTTAATAAATCTGGGTGCCTCGTTTTATAAACTTGGGCGTTTTGTTCACGATGATTTCAAATCTAGACACATCCTGAAATTTGTGTAAATGTCAATTAAAGAAACAACAATAAATCATCAAAGGTTCCTTTGTTTGGAAAATGGTTTGAATGAGACCCAATTTTTCATGTTGGGAACAAAACCCATGTTCCATATTCTTCAATTTTGTCTTCGAATGAAATTTGTATTGCATATAACAACAAAACTATTAAATAAACAATATGAAAAACAACATATATCAACGACACAATATATGAAATAAAACAAAACCTCAAAACCTATATACGGATATGACACAAAATAATATTTACAAAGGTATTTGCAGAGCTATAAGAATACCTGAGTGAAATGAAGGCGTTGTAGATTGGACTGATCCCCACATTCTTTGCAGCGTGAAGGGAGTGGATTGAAGAAATAACAGAGTTGGTAGCATTGAAATGAATTAAAACGAAATGGGAATTAGCAAATGGAAACAAGAAATTAGCAAAAGAAAACCAAATTAAACAACAATCATAATGAAATTAAATAAAATTACAAAACAGGGAAATCACCTGGGTCGAGGGGCCCTTCCCGACCTGGGAACTGTGACTTGGAACTAACTCAGACTGAAGAGATGCTCAAAATTCTGATAACAATAATCTTTCCTTCATTTAAATAAAAGAAAACTTAGATTACAACATGATAGCACTCAACTCTCTGCAACACATCTGATTACATAATAACAATAGTGAAATAGTGATCTTTTACGTAATGAAAAATGCCCTCTATATGATGTACACCTCTATGTTCTATAGTATTATAAAATAGAGGAAATGATTGCTAAAGGTATAGCATCAAATACCTTCCCTTAGAAATCTGGCTTCATACTATTAAAAAACAAACATTCAAATACTTTTTTTATGATTCCCGATCATTTTGTATTGAAAAATTTCCTTTTCCTTATATGATTTTCATTGGAGATGACTTGGAGTTGGTTTAATAAATCTGGGTGCATCATTTTATAAATTTGGGCATTTTGTTCACGGTGATTTCAAATCTGGACACATCCTGAAATTTGTGTAAATGTCAATTAAAGAACCAACAATAAGTCCTCAAAGGTTCCTTTGTTTGGAAAACGGTTCTTAGGAGACCCAATTTTCCATGCTGGGAACAAAACCCATGTTCCATATTCTTCCAATTTGTCTTCGCGTGCACAAAAATCAAGGGTGAAGTTTACTGTCTAGAACTTTTATTAATTTGGTTGAATTATTCCCCCTGAATTGGAGGTCCACATGTGCGACCTGGATGGATTTTAAGACACTTGTTTGCACGCTGATGACACCACAGAGAAAACCCACATTCCCAATTTTTCTTAGAAATGCGTGAATATTCCAAATAATGGCAGGTATCGAAATGGGAGTGTTGAGTGGGAATGATGAAGTGGAGTAATGGTACAAGAATGTTGGTTGTGTTAGTACAATAATCACACTTCGCAAACTATCATTAGTAAACCATGATATAATCATCTTTTTATAACAAAAACATAGAAAATACAATGTGTTAACCACAATGGATATAATGACGAATGTTGTTGTTTAATTAGGTTTTATGGTGTGTATTGACAATGAAATGCAGGAAAAAGATGGAAAAAGTGGAGCTCAACAACCCCTATATTCTCAGGCTACAACCCGAGGGAAGCTCCAGCTCCCGAATTATCTAGCTCTAACCAGAAGGAGGCTACAACCCCCTATGTTCTTCAGATACAACCAGAAGGTGGCTTCAACCACCTATCCTTTCCCCGTCCAACCTCCCTGAAATATAAGTGAAATGATGAAACCACTGCTACATTGTCACTGTGAGATATACCACTATAAGCTTGTATCAATCTGTGCCAAAAAAATATAACCAACCTGTACCAAAATCCTGTAATCAATCATGTACCAGAAGTCAGCATTTGCCAATAAATACCAACAGGTACATGACTTGTATATGTTGCATCTTGAGCATGTACGTGCCCTGTCTATATTGTATCCTACATATGTACGTGGCATGTCTATAATGCATCCTGCGTACATCTTCAAAAAGATAGGTTTTTACCTCTTCTAAAACCTAGCTTTGATTAGGTGAGAGGCCACCAATATCCACCTTGAAGATGTGTAAGGGTTCAGACAATCTGTAGGGACCCTCCTCGTTACGAAAACAACTCTTATAACAGGTGAAAAGGCTTTTTTTTGTGTGTGTGTGTGTTAAGGTGGCTGCGTGAGTAGAAGTAACAGACTCACGCGAGTCTACGTCGCCACCCGACAATCGACAAGATGAAACCACCATGAACACAACAAGAAGACATAAGGCGCACGACAAGTAACTGCAAGCAATAAACGACACAGACAAGGAAGAATCCATAACAGTGGAGTTCACTATTTCTGCACAGGAAAGCAGGGCATTTAATCTTAGTCCTCTTCTCCGGAGAGAGAGAAGGTCAGATAGGCTCCTGGCCGACTGCTCAGGCAGAAACTAGTGGTCTCCGTCAGGTGTGTCGCAAGAGTGGAAACCCTGCCTTTAAAGGGCCCGAGACTCTTGATACAACACATGATTCTTTACACAATAATCACACACACAGACTTATACACTAGGCTACAATGGAGGTGTCTACGTCCAACCCGACGTAGGCAGACCATGCAAACAACTGATCACAATCAAGTAAAACCTTAGTAAGATGAACCTCACGTCCTTTACGGAAGGCGCGTGATAGGGTTTCTGACAATGGACAACCAAGTTCAACATTAACAAATGAACAACTTTCCTCAATACTAAGGCATGATAATTTATGGTGCTTAGTTCCAGGTACCTTACATTTTATAAGTCATCAACAACAAACTTCAATAGCCTTATGATAAGTAACCATGTCATTACCCTTTTACATGATATCTGACCTAACATTGAATTTCATTTTAAATTGACATGACCTCACCCTTACATATTTCATTGATGTATGGCCATGACATTACTCCTTACGCATTACATCAACAATAAATGACAGTAGGGTACCAGTGTCATTACCTATCATTGAGAACACCTAGCAACTTAATATAACAACCACATTACATTTATATGTTATCAACCCTAACCCTACCCTTTTAATTTATAATCCAAGAACATTATTCTTATACATTCCAAGACGAAATATTATGAAGACATTACCTTTGTACAGTACAACAACGATCTAGTACATCACAGTTTCCTGCCTTCAAGAATATAAGCCAATTTCTTCCTTAATAACTAATAAAAGAAATACATCCTTTCTTTAAATAATTTAACACTCAACAATTAGGAAACTTCATTCTTTTTCTGAGATGCTACTTTTTAAAGACATTCCCTTCTTTAATAATTAAATAAAGAATTACACCTTTCTATAAATAATTTGAACTCAACAATTATGAAACATCAATCTCTTTCTGGAATGCTACCTTTTAAAGACATTCCCTTTTTAACAATTAAATAAAGAATTACATCCTTTCTTTAAATAATTTTAAAACTCAACTATTAGGAACATCATTCTTCTTCTGAAATGCTACTTTTAAAGGCATTCCCTTCTTTAATAATTTTAACAAAAGAATTACATCCTATTTTATATAACATCCTAATTTAACCTAACAATAAACATCATAGTTAAGAATGACCATATGTAATAATCACACTATTAATGTGACAATGGTTAAAATACCAAATTTTGAAAAGGCACATAATTAAAATAACAATAATTAAAATTGCTAATATCTAATCATGACAACGTTTAAAAGGACCATAAAAAATAACATCATATGTTGATACTAAATTTACACTAATGAAATAGAAGTGCAAAATAATTATACCATTTTTAATTTAATTAAATCCTTATGTTAAATTTAATTGAATCCCTTTTTGCTATTCATGTATAAGTTATAATTGAGTACGACAGTACCATTTTAGGGAATTATTCACTTTATGTAAATAATTAAAGATCCCCATTTTACCGTTCACTCATTATGCTTAACAACATACCTAATTTCATTGAATGATCGAGAGTATATACGAATTATTACGTTGTATACAGTTTTAAGTAAAGTAGGGCCGCAACACATCTAATTCATGGGATGATCAAGAACATACGCAGATTAATAAGTGGTTCACCATTCAATTTACTACAACATTGTAATAATACAGTAACAATGCTTAATCCCCGCCCATCAGATTAAAACAACATAAATGACAATTTCAAAACATATCAAAAATTAACAATAAAGGTGAATTATTCGTTCTGAGACCAACCAAATTGTTTTCTTCATGTGCAATTTCCCAGAAGGTAAAAGGGTTAGTATGTCAAGGTAAAAGTGAAAAACGCGCCCAGAAATTCGCTGGCAGGGTTAGGTGGATCTGAAAACTCGAAGCGTGGTTGTTACAGACCACGCCCTAGACACTCTCACCACGCGAATTTATTATTGTAAAGAATATAGACAGACCGGGGGTTAAGTTCTGTTATTTTTTCTCTTTTTCTCGTCCTGTAAACAAACTAGGCGTACAGGGCTGACTTGTTTCTTAAATAAACACTAACTGCAATGAGTAGCTAGCTAGAGGAGTCTTGACCAACTAAAGGAACGGTTCCTTATCGACCTGGCAGAACGCTGGCGCTTCTCGGCTAACTAAAAGACAATCACCGCCATCCTCTCCACATGCACACCGGCACGCCTGAACTACTCACAGAACTGCCATCACCCTTCTTAAATTAACACACAAATCAATTGCAATCTGAGGCATCCTTCCTTTTAGTTTGGCAGAGGTTGAATAAGGATATCGTATATTAAATGTTATACGCCCAACCGGCATGCCTCAATCCATAAATCATGCAGCTCAAACTGTTCTGCTAAAGGCGAAAACGGCATAAGGATATCTTACAGCATTAACATAACTGATCACCGTCATGGTCGTTATTAAAACTGAAGAGGGGCAACGTGCATAGCACTAAAGAGCCACTATGAAGCTGTCAGGTAGGACACGACTCCCACACGCAGAGCACAGATTGCAGGAATATCAATTTAAAATAATACTAAGAGTGAAACTCTATAGATGCGGGTTCGAACCTACTATGTAAAAGAGGATTATGGAAACCGTAACTACGGTAACTTGAATTTAATAGTAAACCATACATTTAACCTTAACTCCAACAGTGAAGGGAACCCTAACTGTAACCATTATTTTTTTTGTCTTGGGCGTACCTTTCCTGAACCTGGGATAAATTAAGCTGTGAACTATAGCACTGATATGAAAGCTGTGGTAACTAAAATCGAACGCTCAACACATTGCTACCTAGTCAATTAAAAAGTGTGGTATTTAAAGGAAGCGCACATCTAACTTATTCCTGAAAACTATTGTAAAATGAAGGCAGGACTCCACTAATCCATAGGTTCCCCAATTCGAAACCTGTGGGTTGAGCTTGAGATATAATTTTATCTTTAAAACAAATGCATGATTCAGATAAAAAGAGTGCACCCACGTGTAATATATTGTTAAGGTAATAATGTATTATACAGTTCACCAGATAATGCGTTGTATTATTGGTGCTAACAATACACTGTTTATAAATCAATGCGCTGGCAGCACCAACAGGGAGAAGGTACGCTGTGTAGCTGCACCAGAAGGAGTCGGTGAAGCCAGGCAAGGAATTTGTGCCTCACTAAATTTATCGAAAATTTCATCGAGAGATGATGGCATTCACTGGTATTTTGGAAATTCCTAGACGGGTCTTGTTTAAGAGAATAAGCAATTTGAGAGGTGCCAGATGCGTTTTTGCTAAGCAGGATTTACTACATAATGCGAGTATTAATTGCAGTGGTTGTTTTGAGCCCGGTCTGTGCGTAAGTTCCTCATAAAGCTGAGATGTGAAACATCATTGCGTTTTAAGCCTTTTTCTGTGCATATGTTCCTTTTAAAGCTACAGGTCCCGGGCGAAGGAGTTCACAGCGGATCCTTGGAGAGGAAAAATAAAAGAAAAAGTTTAAAAAAACGAATACAACCTACAGGGCGCTAAGGTTGCAACAATAGATAAGGTCCAAAATTTAACCATACGGGACAGGTGGATCACCCAATGATCTAACATGTTGAACTATTACTGCACTACTATTCAAGGAGAAGCATGCAGCCATAACAGGAAGGGATGAGGGTTTTCACGCTACCGGAAATGGGTCTCCGATGAGCTGAGTGAATGGCAGCTACTCAGGGAAAGGAGGCCATAAAATATCGAAGGATGTAGTCTCCTAGGGCGTGCGTTTTTTTTGTTTTTTTTTTTATCCATACAACAGCAAAAAGAAACCATGACGAGAAACCAAATTTTATACCATTAGATTTCATTCATCTTGCAATCAACTAAACAAAATTTACGAAGTTTAGATGGGTGTACCTTAAGCCAAACGAAGATTCCGCTGCTGCTGTCCAACGCTAGTGCTCTGCTCCGCTTTCCGACCTCCGAGACTGCACCGGTACCTCCGAGCCAATGCTAGGGGTACTCTGCTTCCCCCTTAGCCCCCCAAGCCGCAAAGGGGCCACACACCATCCAGATAGTAACTAGCTTCCCATCTCGCCTCCAAGGCTGAGCTACCACTCAAGTCAGCTGAGAATCCCCAACTCCTACAAGAAATCAGTCCAGTCTCTAGTCTGGCAGCATAGCCATACCAATAGCTGAAAAAGTCCCCCACTTTCTCCCCCTCTCATCTCTTTTATCCTCCTCTTTGACCTATTCCCCTTTAGGGTTTTTTTTTTTTTTCAAAAACCCTAAATCCATTTCTTTTAAGTTTTTTTTTTTTTTAATCAAACCCTAAAAATTCCCCTCTTTTCAAAATGTCACGCATCCCTACCTTTTCCATAATTTCTTTTCTTTTCTTAAAGCTCATTTCCCCCCTTTTCTTTTTAAAAACCTAAAAGGTAATGCACTAAATAAATCTTTAAATTATTATATATATATATATATATATATATATATATATGTTTTTATTTACTTAATAGCCTTCAAATTAAATATATTAATGAAGTTTCCCATTTTTAGTGGGTTGTGGTTTACCTTTGTATTTTATAATCACAAAAATAAATCTTCATTTTAGTGGHGGTCATATTTTTATATTTCWTCATTTAASTRGTGGAMAKGTTTTTTGTATTTTATATTAAATATGGTAAGAAAAATGTTTTGAATTTCATTACCTAGAAAAAGAAAAGTTAAAGACAAAAGTTTCCCCCCCCCTTTTTTTTAAGTAAAGACAAAAGATGTATAATGTCTCATAAAGGAATATTAGAAGAGTAATTAATCCCTATTTTTATTAATCCCCCCTGTTTAATTATTTACTGTCTTGTGTTCTTTCACACATTAGGAATCAATTTCTTCCTTGCAAATCTTTTTTTGTTAAGGTCACACTAAATTTTTTTTTTTTTTTTTCTAGTAAAGTCTTAGGCTTAGGGCTTAGATTCTGAGCTAGGCGACGATTGGTTAGGGGTATTTCTTAGGGTTTTATTCAGGTGCTGACGACTTAGGTCTAATTAGGCTGACTCCTTCAACCACATTATTGCGACGTGCCCTTCAGGACGCACCAGGTGCTCCAAGGGTGCCACTCGCCAACTAAGTTTCTTTTGTGCGACGTGCCCTTCAGGATGCACCACGTGCTCCAAGGGTGCCACTCGCCGACTGGACTAATTGGTAGACCTCTATAACCCCTGGAGTCAACACTCCGCCAGGTGAACTTGTAAAAGACTAAGGGTTCTAAGGAATAGGGCCCCCACCTTATTGTGCGCCCCTTAGAATCATCGTGAGCGACTGTCGTAATCTGCCCTCACGTCATTGTGGATCCTCTCGAACTAGGTAATCGTTAACCTACAGTTCGAGCCATGACGAGAGTGCTAGAAGGCGGTGGTAGGGCTGTTGTCCACCCCTCTCCCTCAACCTCTCTGCAAATCGTGTGTGCCCCCTTTACTCCATATGTGAGTCTGGTCGGCAAGCTATCGTCAGCCTGCATCATCAACAATCATGTCATAATGTCAACAACAAATCATCAAATCAAATGAAACATCATAGTAAACATATCACCCAAAAGTACACTCCCTGACTCAGTCCGGAGTATAAGGGGGTTCTACCGATGCCTCTGCATCCTCAAGGTCAAAAACCCTGCACACTCAATAAAACTGAGTCAATAGCACCTGTCTACATCAAATAGTAACACATCATGTCATCTGTCAATCGCATCATAATCAAGTATAAATGGTCTAACATCATAAAAGTCTAGATCACTTGCGAGTAAGTGTCCTCAAATAATAAGTCTTCTCAGTGCGCCAGAGCGGGATGTTACACAATCCTACAAGTGTAGAACCCACAATTACAAAGAAGTACAGAAGAACATGTTGAACAAAAAACAAACAAGAGGAGTCAGTTGGAATATGTGGGTGTCCACCAATATCCAACTAGATCAATCTTCCCCGCTTAGGAAGAAATGGTATCCATTTCATTGCGCTGCCCCATCATGTAAGGAAAATTCTGCTGGATTTGGCCCTGGGTTAGCCAGTTGCCTTGGTTTAGGAGTTTCCCTGGCTTGACAACCTGAAAAAGATGGATCTTTTATTGGCAGGTTCCCTTGACCTATGTGTCCACTATATGATCAATGGATGCTTTTTCTATGCAGTCGGGGTTGAGATCTATGAGTTTTAGTTGTTTTGTGATCTTTGAGGTGTCCAATAATGGTGGAAAATATGGTCGAAGGAGGTCCACATTGAACACTGGGTGCAGGCCAAGGAAGGGTGGAGTGTTGAACTCAAAAGAATTGCTACCCAAATACTTGGTGATAGTGTAAGGCCCATAACGAAGTGGGAAGAGCTTGCGATGGTTCCCTGTGAGACATTCATTCTACAAATGTAACCAAACTTTGTCTCCAACCTAAAAATGGTGTGGTACCCTATGTTGATCATGGAGTTGCTTGTACTTAGCATTGGATTTATGAAAAATCTCCTGGACCTGTTGGCGGATGTGCTGAATCCACTCAATGAATCTGGTGGATTTTTCGATCGCATACTAATCATGGGAAGAGTCTTCTTGTGTGGTAGCAAGAGGAAGTGCAACATCAATGGATCCCAAGGGTTGGAATACCAGCCCCACCTGAAATAGGATATTTTCGGTGGAGCTATGGAGAGACCTATTGTTATTGTGTTGAACATAGGGGACAATATCTTCCCATGTGCATGGATTCTTAGAATTGTACATGCGTAGGATGTACACAATCATTTGATTAACGACCTCTGTTTGGTCATCTATTTGGGGGTGGAAAGAAGTGGATTTTGTGATGTTGGTGTCTAACAGTGACCAGAGACTCAACCAAAATGTGCTCAGGAACTTGTTTTATCGGTTGGCGATGATGGTCTATGGTATCCCAAAGTGGAACCACACTCGTTAGAAGAGGATATTGACAGTATGTGTTGTTGTGATATTCTTCTTACAGGCTATGAGGCTGACCATCTTCGAAAATCGATCAATGACCACAAATACACATTCATTCCCTTGCTTGGTGGATGGAAGGCCTGACATGTAATCCATTGAGATGGATTCCCAAGGCTTCTCGGGAGTAGTAAGAGGGGTGTATAAGCCTTTCTTCTTGATGGTTGGCTTGGCAATGGCACATGAAGTGCAAGATATGATATACTTGTTGACATCCTATCAAAATTTTAGCCAATAAAAATGTTTTTGAAGAACGACCACAATTTTATCCACACCAAAATGTCCTACCATCCATCTATATTGGGATTCCCAAATATTATTTTCACTCTCTCTTGTAGGAACAAATATATGGCCTAGGTGGCATAACAGTCTTTCCTCAATGTGAAAGTCAGTGGCAGTCGCACCTCTACCCAAGAACTGAGAGTGTCCATAATTTCGTTCCTTTGTCGCGCGAGGGCTTCCTCGAGCAAAATTTTAATAGGATATCCTGCTCCATCATATTTTTTTTCATCACCCATGGTTTGTTGTCGGGCTTAGCGCGATAGATCTTGCAATCAATCAATTGGTTGGATTCCCAAATTCTTGTACCCAGATCTTGTCGGGGACATGCACGAAGAAAAATAAATGAAGAGTAGGCCGCTCTTATACCACTGATCCGAATTTAGGAGTGCAACAAATTCATTAACATAATGAATACAATAAACGCAGAGATATGAATAATAACACATATATCCAGTGAACAATATCTTCTATTGAATAATGAAATAGGTTGAAACTGTAAAATTGCAGAACTGAAACACTTCCTCGAATTGTGGTAGCTATATTTGAGAAGAGATGTGGCTTCTACGTGCATTTTTCTGAGTATAATGAATTATAGTGAGGCTCTATAGGAATTTTTTATATTACTCATGAATTCCAAAACCATAGACATCCAAAAACCTAGCCCTAGGAGGTGAAATGTCAAAATTCATGTAGGCCCCTATGGGTAAGTTGGTTCCTCAACTTCTCAGGTTTGTAACTTTTTCATACGAACTCCATTTTAGACATGTGATAGCCCATTGGAAAGTTATTTCAAAGAACTACACATTTTGTTATCAAACTCCGAATTCATCTATAATTTGATTGTGGCGAGCCAAAAAAACATTTTTTAGGTCTCCAAAACAACCCTGGAAGTACACCAAGATGTGTTGACATGAAAAAAACCAAAATAAGCAGTTGGATTAGGTAAGAAGCCATCAATATCCACCTAGAAGATGTGTAGGGCTTCATGCATCCCTATAACTATAGAACCCAAAATTACAAAGAAGTATAAAATAACGTGTTGAACTAAAAACGAACAAGAGGAGCAAGTTGGAATAGGTGGGTGGCCACCAATAGCCAACTGGATCATGGTTTATTCTCTAGAAACTACACCTTTATGGGTTCACTACTTTTCTTCACATAGTACACAACAACAATTACTAGAATTATGCCAATTAATTTCCGAACATACACGAATTTATCGATAAATGAAAGTCACTAGAGAATAAGTGTTTCTTCTTTCTCATTTTTGTTGGTAATCTAAGTTACTTTGTATTTTCATATAAGATCTTCACCTATGGATAGAATGATGAAAACACTATCTTCTTGTTAATAATCTAGAGGATTGTAACGATAATGCGGATGAGGGTGATAATTGACACAATGACATGCCATGTCAACATGATCTCCCAAATTATCATAAAATATACGATGAAGTCCCCCCTTACTATTCATGAATCACAAGAGCCCCCCTTGATGGAAATGAAACTCACATCATATTCCCATTTTTCTTGGATGCAAGGAGATGTGCCCTCTTTCATAGATTCATTTTCAATATCCATGGTTCCCTTTTTTTATATTTTCTCATCAACCTATCTTTTATGATTTAGATCCCACATTCATGAACAACATAATTGATCCAGGTGGATATTGGTGGCCACACACCTATTCCAACTGGCTCCTTGTGTCAATTTTTTGTTCAACACATTCTTTTGTACTGCTTTGTAATTGTTGATTCTACACTTATGGAGTTGTCAAAATCCCCACACATCCTCCAGATGGATATAGGTGGCCTCTCGCCTAATCCAACTGGCTTATTTTGTATGTTTTCATGTCAGCACATCTTTCTATACTTTCAGGGTCATTTTGGAGTCCTAAATTTTGGTTTTTTTCTTCTCTCCATAGTCAAACTGTAAATAGAGTTAGAGTTTGATAGTGGAATGTGTAACTCTCTGAAATACCTTTAAAATGGGATATCACGCACCTAAAACAGAGGTTGTATGAAAAAGTTATGACCCTTGTAAGTTAACGTACCAATTTACACCAACTTACCCGTAGGGCCCACATGACTTTTGGCATTTCACCTTCTAGGGTTAGGTTTTTGGATGTCTAGGTTTTTGGAATTCATGAATAATATAAAAAAGGCCTCCGGAGCCTCATTATAATTCATTCTTCTCATACGAATGCGTGTAGCATCCACATCTCTTCTTAAAGGTAGCTACCACCATTCAAGCAAGTGTTTCAGTTTTGTAGTTTTACAGTTTCATCCTATTTCATTATTTAATAGAAGATATTGTTCACTGGATATTTGTGTTATTATTTATATCTTTGTGTTTATTGTATTTAGTATGTTCGTTCCAATCCTAAATCCGGATCAATGGTATGAAAGCGGTCTTCTCTTCGTTTATTTTTCTTCGTGCATGTCCCTGATAAGATCTGGGTACAAGAGGTTGGGACTCGAACCAATCAAGCCATTACAAGATCGGTCACACTGAACCTGACAAAAACCCATGGGGGATGAAAGGAAAGATGATGGATCAGGATATCCAATTAAATGTTTCTCGAGGAATCCCTCGCACGACAAAGGAATGAAATGATGGACAACTTTGCGGAGATCCTTCGACGGCTGCCCACAGGAGAAGCATATTCATCAAGAGGCCATGCAACCCCCTTCAAGGTACATGTAAATTTTGATATTCCATAATTTGAAGGACTGATAGATGCATATGTTGTAGATAAATGGTTGAATCTTCTCAAATGATATTTTTTGGTCCACAATTTTTTCGATAGGGAAAATATCACTTTTGCACTCCTCATGGTCATTCCCCATGTTAAAGACTGGTGGGATACTTACTCTCAGAAAAGGATTGTGGAGGAATCTACAATGTTTTTGGTGGCCCCTACATGGGATTCCTTCTGGGACACCATTAAAGAACAATACTACCATATTAGAAGTTACGAGGACCAATACACCAGATGGACCACCCTATGTCAAGAAAGGGACCAAACAGTACCATATTTCACCAATATTTTCCATACCTTACACACGAAATTGGGTAACAAACACTATGAGCGTCATCTGATGGTCAAATAACACAGTTGTTTTCATTGAAACATTCAAACGTAAATGGATTTCTTGGACATTGCCTCCTTGGGCACGAATTATAGATACGTTGTCAATATCAAGCAAAAATTTAAGAAGAAAATGTGAGAGTTTGGATCTGCAAACCCCGCACAGTTGAAGCAAGGAAAAGGTAGCCCCAACCCACACAGCAAGGGACCAAGTTGAAATGGCCGACCTCAGGAAAAATAGTCCAAGCCGCAACACAAGAAGAGCAATGAGAAGACGAAGGACATGGGAAAATTGTTTGTGTACCATAAAATTCCTTCGCGCAACACCGAATAATTCCTCTTCAAGGAGTCCCTCGTGGATGAGATTAAGGCTTTTGATTCAGAGGCTGATTTTGATTCAGAGTCAAAACCTGAAGGAGGGAAGCAGATTGTCGATGTTGAATCCAGTACCACTGTCCCTACCACCAAAGTATGACCAAGTGAACCAGAAGAACCAAAGGAAGGGGAATGCCTCTTTGACTCGTAAATGTGGGTAAAGGGGGCTCCTCTTCATTTCATTGTTGATAGCGGTAGTTAGAAGAACCTGATTTCAGCAGAGGTCGTCAAGCCGCTGGACCTGCCAATGACACCGCACCTGCAACCCTACACCATTGGCTGGCTTCACCAAGGAATATGTCTTCATCTCAGCCAACAGTGTCGTCTGCCCTACAACATCAAGCCTTTCAGAGATGAGGTACTGTGTGATATTTCTCCCCTTGAAGTTTGTGATGTTCTTTTAGGGAAACCATATTTGTGGAAGTGTCATACTGTGTATGAGTCTAGACCCCGCAGTGTTATTATTAGTTTGGGTAGACAATTGTACAAGATCCCAGAGGTAGCATCACCTAATTTTATTTCTTTAATTTTTGTTAATCAATGCAGTAAGGTCATTTCACAGACTGGGAAGTTCATCTTCTTTTTGGTCCATGATCACAGTAAGCAAAAGGTCATCGCCACATTCTTTGCCTCTACACAACGCCTCTCTTTGCAAAAAAATCCAGTGGACATGATCGTGGAAGAATACATAGACATCTTCTCATCACCTACAGGGGTACTAACACACTGCTAAGTCAATCATCCAATTGATTTGACCCCCGATGCACGTCTACCTAATGGACTAGTCTATCGATGCTTGTTGATGGAGAATGAAGAAATTTGGTGTCAGATACAAGGGCTTCTTCAAAAGGGGCACATCAAACCCAACTCCTCCCCTTGCGGAAGCCCGACTATACTGGTGCATAAGAAAGATGGGACTTGGTGACTCTCCATTAATTACAAAGCCTTAAACAAAATCATAGTTAGAAATCGCTACCCCATTCCCAGGATTGATGGCCTTCTTGACCAACTCAATGGGGAAAAGTTCTTCAGCAAGATTGACCTGAAGTCTAGCTACCACCAGGTTCTCATCGAACCAACTGATGTATGGAACACAACCTTCAAGTCTAAAGAAGGTCTCTACGAATGGCTAGTCATTCCCTTTGGATTAAAAAATGCACCAGCCACTTTCATGAGGTTCATGGATGATGTATTCAGACCCTTCACCAACTCCTTTGTGGTAGTATATTTGGATGACATCCTCATCTTCAACACAATGTGGGAGGAGCACATGCAACATATTCAATAGGTTTTAAGCACTCTGCGGTAGCACAAGATTTATGCCAACTTGGAAAAATGCTCTTTTGGAATGACCAGGGTCCAATACTTGGGATACATTTTTTATGAGCATGGGTTACATTTTGATCCAACTAAGATCCAAGTCATCCGTGACTGTCCAGCCCCGACCACACTAATCGATCTTCAAATCTCTTTTGGACTAGCCAACTTTTGCCGATAGTTCATGTTGGGATTCTACCATATTTCTTGGGCCCTCAGCCAGGTGACCAAGGGTGATCATAGGGCCAATTTTGTGTGGGGGAAGGAGCAACAAGGAGAATTCGATGATCAAAAGAATCGCTTCTGCTCATCTCCAATAATCTCCTTGCCTGATCTGCAACAACCATTCCATATTGAGACTGATGCATATGAATATGCTATGGGTGCAATTCTCACTCAACACAGGCATTGGGTGGTAGACCATAGTGAGAAAGTCTCCAATATTATCTGGAAATACCCCACCTATGCCAATGAAATTTATTCCATTGTACAAGCATTTCGTCAATGGAAACATTACATTCTGAGGAAGGAGATGATCATACACACTCATCACAAGCCTCTGCAATTTATAGAAACACAAGGGAAATTGTCGAACGACTGCCATCAGAAGTTGTCTACCTACCTGTAGCAATTCCATATCAACGTAAAGTATAATAAAGGTATCTCTAATGGTGTCGTTGACTTCCTTAGTCGGCCTCATGTGGTTGCACTCACCACTGTGCTCCATTCCTATGGGCATGAAGCATCTGAGTGGCCCCAACTTTATCAACAAGATCCAGGCTTCACAACCACCTATCATCTCTTGGATACGGACGAAATTGTCACTGATTTTCACATTCAGGATGAACACTTATGGCACTTGGTCCATCTTTGTGTTCCTAGAAGCGAGCGTGAAAATATGATTTGGGAAGCCCACTACAGTTAGGTGGAAAGATATTTTTGCGTGGAGAAAACTGTAGCCATTCTTTAAAAACATTTTTATTAGCCAAAACTTCGAGAGGACGTCAACAAGTATATCAGATCTTGCACTGTTTGTGCCATTTCCAAGCTAACCATCAAGAAGCAAGGCTTATACACCCCTCTTCCTATTCCTGAGAAGCCTTGGGAATCCATCTCAATGGATTACATGTCTGACTTTTCGTCCACCAAGCAAGGAAATGATTGTTTGTTTGTGGTATTTTATCTATTTTCGAAGATGGGCATCCTCACAGCCTGTAAGAAGAATGTCACAGTGGTAGATATTGCTAATATCTTCTTCGAACGAGTGTGTGTCCACTTTGGGATACCACAAACCATCTTCTTCGACCGAGACAACAGGTTCCTCAACACCTTTTGGTCGAGTCTCTGATCTCTATTGGAAACCAAGCTCACAAAATCAACTTCTTTCAACCCCCAAACCGATGGCCAAATAGAGTTCGTCAATCAGATGATTGTGCACGTCCTGTGCATGTACAATTCTAAGAATCCATGTACATGGGACGAGAGTCTCCCATATGTAAAACACAGTTACAACAGGGCTCTCTATAGTTCCACCGACTATAGCCCATTTTAGGTGGGTCTAGGATTCCAACCCTTGGGACCCATTGATGTTGCACTTCCTTTTGCCACCGCACAGACAGACTATTCCCTTGATCAGTATGCGATCGACAAAGCCACCAGATTCATTGAGCAGATTCAAGACACTCGCGAACAGGTCCAAGAGATTTTGCAGAAATCCAGCGCTAAGTACAAGCAACGCGATGATCAACACATGGTACCACACCAATTTTAGGTTGGCGAAAAAGTCTGGTTACATTCGTAGAAGGAGCGTCTCACCGGGCCCCATTAGAATATTCACCCACTTCGTTATGGGCCTTGCACTATCACCAAGGCTGTGCGTAGAAATTCTTTTTAGCTCAACACCCCACCCTTCCTCAGTCTGCATCTAGTATTCAATGTGGACCTCCTTCGACCATATTTTCCCCCATTATTGGACACCTCCCAGATCCTATAACAATTGACACAAACATATCTCATCCTTGACTACATGGAACAAGAATCCATTGATAAAATAGTGGACACATAGGTCAAGGGCACTCGCCAACAACAGATCCATCTTTATTAGGTTGTCAAGGTAGGAAAATTCCTACACCAAGGCAAGTGGCTCACCCAAGGCCAAATCCAGTAGAATTTTCCTGACCTAATGGGGGAACTCAATGCAATGGAGACCATTTCTTCCGAAAGGGGTAGGATTGATCAAGGTGGATATTGGTGGCCATCCACCTATTCCAATTTGCTCCTTGTGTCTATTTTTTGTTCAACACGTTCTTTTGTACTACTTTGTAATTCTGGGTTCTACACTTCTAGGGTTGTCTAAAGCCCCACACATATTCGATCTGGATACAGGTGGCTTCTTGCCTAATCCAACTGGATTATTTTATATGTTTACATGTTAGCCCATTTTGTTCTCCTTTTAGGGCCGTTTTGGGGCCCTAAACGTTGTTTTTTTGTCTCACCACATTCAAACTATAGACAGAGTCAGAGTTTAATAGCGAAATGTGTAGTTCTCTGAAAGACCTTTCCAACGAGCTATCACATGCCTAAAACAGAGGTTGTATGCAAAATTTACGACCCTTGGAAGTTGAGGTATCAAATTACACCAACTTACCCATAAGGCCCACATAACTTTTGGCGTTTCACCTTCTAGGGTTAGGTTTTTGGATGTCTAGGGTTTTAGAATTTATGAGTAATATCAAAAAGGCCTTTGGAGCCTCATTTTAATCCATTATACTTAGAAGGATGTGCATAGCAGCCACATCTCTTCTCAGAGATAGCTACCACCATTTGAGCAAGTGTTTGATGTCTATTCTTGGGTGAAAAATTTGAGGTGTGTGGACAGTTGGTGATTTATCAAAAGATAAGTGTTTTGTTATATTTTTTATGTTTAAT
>ML805077.1:202639-230247 GCA_009831015.1 Picea engelmannii | reverse complement strand
AAGGGAGAAGGAAACATATGGCTAGTAACCTATTGAGGGGTGGAGACAATGGAAGATTTCAAAACCAGAGAAATTTCGGGTCAATAAGCAGAAGGAAAGACTAAGAAGCCCCCCCAACCCCCTCCTAAGTTTGATGTGGCTCAATAGAATCAGTTTCTGTGCGATGTGCAGTGAGCCTTGGAGGAAGAATGAGCACGCGAGGAGCTGCAATGTGTGACTCAAAGGTCTGTTGAAGAGGAATGAGTCTAGGAGTAATTTCAAAGTGAGACATAGAGGTCGCTAGAAGAATCCCGGATCCATAAAGAATTACAATGAGATACACAAAGGCCATTGGAAAAAGCATGTGCGTACAACACAGATATCTTTGGAGGATGCTTTTGTGCGCGAGGAAATCCAACACACCACCCAAATATCAATGGAAGAATAAAATAGATAGACTATTCTATGAAACACTAAGCATGAAGCATATGAACAACGACAAGAATAGTTGCAACGTGTGCAGAAGCCTTGCACGACCTTGGTTGCATGGTAGAGATAAAAGATCAAGTTAATACCTTCTTGCACTGCTATCTGTGGTTTCCAAGATATCCAAAAGTTGTGAGTAGGTTGTCTCATATGTTAACTTATTTCATGAAAGAACAAGGAGAGGAGACCACTATTGCAGCTTTGCGGCCAGAAAGGGATGTCTGTTAGGTCAGCAAAAAAAAACACACTGGCTAGGAGTTTAAGATGAAAAATGAGCTTGGTGGGTATGATATGGATGGATTCATGTTGGATATATGATCTGATGTGAAAATTTTACCCAAGAAGTCCCGAGAGGTGATGGGGAAACTAAAGTTGGTTTGGTCACCCATTCAACTTTGATTAGCCAACTAGTATAATATCTACCTCATCAACTGACTAGAGGAGGTTGAGGTGAATATAGAAGGAGAAAAAATGAAGCTTGACTTTGAAGTCATTGAAATCATGGATGAGTCAGATCCCTACCCTGTATTGTTAGGGATCAATTGGTATTTTGATAACAATGTGGTGTTGAACTTGAAAAAATGTCAAATGTAATTTGAGATTGACACCTTGCACATGGTAGCACCACTAGATCCATATGAAGGTGACCTCTACAATGATCCTGCCAACGAAGATGTGCAGAGCTCGATAGTTGAGAATATTTACAAGGTCATGGGTCACAAGGAGGACTACCTCAATCCCACTGTCGACGAAGAATTAAGTTGGAGGAGTGTCAAGTCGTATGACATGGATTCTGAATATTCCTTGGAGAGATGGAATAATAAGATGTATGAATTCTCAACAAGGCGGTGCACCCAAATCACATGGGAAATGTGATGGATAGGTTTAGAAATTTTCGATACCCCAAGGTTTGATGGTACTAGACCAGTGGAGACGTTCTTGGTCCATTGGAGAAGATCATCCCCGCGGAGTAGAGACTCTGGGCCATGGATTTCATAATTCAAGGAACCCCAACATGGTGGTGGGTGAAAAATTTCTTGAATATTCGGAGTTGGGGTAAGCAAATGAGTTCATACAAGTGTGCTTCTATCCAATCATTGATTTTTATCTGGCTAATCGATATAACGGGACTGAGGATCCTCAAGAACACATATCCTTTTATGAATGGAATTGGACTAATAAGAACATCCCTCAAGCCCAATGAGTCCATTATTTTTTCCATACCATGGATATGGTCCCTCAAATCTATTACATCTAGGAAGAACTTCAGAGGAAAATAAGTGTCTGGACCCATATGACTTCTCAGTTCCTTTCAATGTTCCACTTCACTTCGGATGTTCCAATTCTTAGCAAAGATATTGGTAGGGTTAAGGAATTTATTTTTCATCGGTAGCCAAAATATGATTGTCCACCGGTGGTCTGCTCATATCACCAGCCAGTGGCCAAGCTTAAGGAAGTCGTCCATTGTTGGAAGATCGATACAGATAACATTGACAATGACGAACCCCACAGCTTCCAGATCTGAAAATCCGAAGGAGAATGCACTCTAAAAGTAAGGGTGACTGAGAAAACCATGTTGGATTATAACAACCCTATCAAGACAAAGAAATACAATATTGGGATAGAGGATACTACAAAGAAGATCCAACTTAAACTAGGCACCAAGCCAATCAAGAGAAGACCTTACTGTATGAATCATATATACAAAGAACAAGTGTGGAAGGAACTAAATCGCATGTTGTATGTCAAGATCATTGTCCCTATTGAATAATATAACTGGATCGGTCCCATGATCGTTAAACCAAAAAATATAGGGGAAATTCTGATATGTGTCAATCTTCAAAGCCTCAATGCAACATGTGTCCATGACCCTTTCTGATCCGGATTTTATGAGAAGAATGAAATGAATAAAGATTATTAACAGGTGCTTAACACAAAATAACAGAGATATAGTAAAACTGTTTTTCTATTCAATAACGAAATAAGTTGAAACTGTAAAATGCAGCGAAAATAAGCTTGCTAGAATGGTGGCGGCTTATCTATGAGAAGAGATGTGACGACAATGAACATTCCCAAGAAGAAGGTTACAATGAGGCTCTGAAGGCCTTTTTACAATAAGAAAGAATTCCCAAAACCCAATACATCCAAAAACCTAACCCTAGGAGATGAAGTGCCAAAAGTCATGTGGGCCCCGTTTGGGTAAGTTAGTACATCAACTTCACGGGGCCGTAACTTTTGCATACGATCTCCATTTTAGGAATGTGATAGCCCGTTGGAAAGGTATCATAGAGGAGATTTATTTTGGGGGCTCAATAATTCATTTGGATATTATTGAGGAGCTCTATCCTGAAAAACTTCATTTAGGCCCTCATAATGGCCCTGAAAGTTAAAACTACTAAAAATAGTAAATTGCCAAAATTGTCAGAAAACTGTTTTGAGCCAGTTGGAAAAGGTGGGTGGCCACCAATATCCATATGGATCAATCCTCCATTATTAGGAAGTAATGGTCTCCATTGCATTGAGGTCCCCCATCAGATGAGGAAATTTCTGCTGAATTTGGCCCTAGGTGAGCCACTTGCCTTGGTGCAGGAGATGCCCTGCTTTGACGACTCAATAAAGCTAGATCCTTTGTTGTCGAGTGCCCTTGATCTTTCTGTCCACAATATGATCATTGGATGCCTATTGTAGGTAGTCAGGGTTGAGCTCTGTTGGTGTCATTTGTTCTACTACTTCTGAGGTGTCCAATAATGGTGGGAAATAAGGGTGAAGGAGATCCACGTTGAACACTGGGTGCAGACCAAGGAAAGGAGGAATGTTGAGCTCAAAATAATTATCCCCCATAGCCTTGGTGATAGTGTATGGACCATAAAGAAGTGGGAGAAGCTTCCAATGGGGTCCTTTAAGGAATTATTTCTACAAGTGCAACCAAACTTTGTCGCCCACTTGAAACTTATGTGGCACCCGATGTTAATCATGGCACTATTTGTACTTGTCATTGGACATCTGTAGTATATCTTGAACCTGTTGGTGGATGTTCTGGATCTTCTCAATGAACCAGGTGGCTTTGTTAGCTTCAGTTGGAGCAGGAGATGAGTCGGTCGTGGTGACCGCAAGGGGAACTGCAACATCTATGGGTCCCAATGGTTGGAATCCCAACCCCACTTGAAAGGGGTTGTGGCCGGTTGAGCTATGCAGGGTTCGGTTGTAGCTATGTTGGACATAGGGAAGGCTCTCATCCCATGTGCGAGGGTGCTTTGAATTATACATGCAAAGGATATGCACAATCATTCAATTTACAACCTCAGTTTGGCCATCTGTCTGGGGGTGGAAGGCCGTGGATTTGGTGAGCTTGGTGTCTAGCAGTGACCAGAGGCTCGACCAGAATGTGCTGAGAAATTAAATATCCCGATCTGAGACAATGGTTTGTGGGATTCCAAAATGTACCTAGATTCATTCAAAGAAGAGCTTGGTAGTGGCCTTTGCTGTGATGCTCTTCTTGTAGGCAACCAGAATCACCATCTTAGAAAAGCGATCAACAACCACAAAAACACATTCATTTCCCCGCTTGGTGGATGGGAGGCCCGACATGTAGTCCATTGAGATGGATTCCCATGGCCTATCAGGAGTAGGAAGACGGGTGTATAGGCCCTGTTTCTTAGTGGGCGCTTTGGAAATAGGGCAAGTAGTGTAGGACCTTATATACTTGCTGACCTCTTATCAAAGTTTCGGCCAATAGAAATGTTTTGTAGCATCATCACTATCTTTTCAACGCCGAAGTGTCCTGCCACCCGACTGTAGTGGGCTTCCCAGATTAGCTTCGCTCACTCACTTGATGGAACCCAGATATGGCCCAGACGACACAAAAACCCATCCTGAAGATGGAAATTATCAACAACTATGTTTACACCCAACATTTGGTAGGTGGTGGCGAAGTTAGGGTCTATCTCATAGAGTTGGGGCCATCCAAATGTCTCATGGCCGCAAGAGTCTAGCACTGTGGTGAGTGCTGTGACTGGCGGTCTACTGAGGCAATCAGTGACGTGATTGGTGCTTCCTGTTTTATACTTGATGTTGAGGTGGAATTGCTACAAGTATGTGGACCACTTTTGATGGCAGTCATTTTGAAATTTTCCCTATGTTTGCATGAACTGAAGTGGCTTATGATTAGTGTGGATGACTGTCTCCTTCCCAAGAATGTAATGTCTCCACCGGCTGCATGCTTGCACAATGGAGTACATTTCTTTGTCATAAGTAGGGTACTTACAGACATTATCTAATAATGTCTCACTATGATAGGCCACGGGGTGTCTGTACTGAGTGAGAACGACACCCACAACATAGTCTGAAGCATATGTCTCGATCTCAAAGGGATGTTGCAGGTATGGTAGTGAAAGTACTAGGGCTGAGCACAAGCGCTACTTCAAATCATCGAATTCTTGTTGTTGGGATGGGCCCCACGCAAATTTATCCTTACCACCACCCCTGTTTATTTGGCTGAGGGCCCATGCAATATGGGAGAAACCCAACATGAACATGCGGTAGAAATTAGCAAGGCCTAAGAAGATCCAAATCTCAGTGAGTGTTGTTGGGGCTCGCCAGTCACTGATGAGTTGGATCTTGGCTGGATCCACATGTACGCCATGTTGATCAATGATGTAGCCCAGGTAATGGACTCTGTCCATGACGAAGGAGCATTTTTCCAAGTTGGCGTATAGCTTGTGTTGCCACAGGGTGTGCAGAACCTGCTGAATATGATGCAAGTGTTCGACCCAAGTCTTGCTATAAATTATAATGTCATCCAGATACACCACTACAAAAGTATTGGTTAATGTTCGTAGGATATTGTCCATAATCCTCATGAAATTGGTTGGATCATTTCTCAAACCAAAGGGCATGACCAACCATTCAAAAAGGCCTTCCTTTGACTTGAAGGCAGTGTTCCATACATCTGTCTGTTCTATTAGGACCTGGTGGTAGCCAGACTTCATATCAATCTTACTGAAGTATTTGGCCTCCATGATTTGATCAAGGAGGTCATCGATTCAAGGAATCAGGCACCGGTTTCTGACTGTAATTTTATTCAGAGCCCGGTAATCAATACAGAGTCGCCAGGTTCCATATTTCTTCTATACCAACATGATTGGGTTGCCACAAGGTGATGAGTTGGAGCATATGTGCCCCTTGTGGAGCAGTTCTTGGATCTGTCGCTTTATCTCCTCATTCTTTAACAAAGAGCGACGATAGACTGACCCATTGGGTAGCGGTGCATTGGGGGTCAGATTGATGGGGTGCTTGACCTGGCAGTGCAGAGGTACCCCTCTAGGTGAGGAGAAGATATCCGAGTATTCTTCCACGACCTTATCTACTTTCTTCTGCTGTGTGGAGAGGTCAGTTAGAGAGACCTTGGATGTGGCTATGATCTTTCACTTATTCTAAGAGTGAATCATGAAGAAGACAAACTTCCCCATTTGAGAGATGACCTTCCTGCATTTCTTAGCAGAGATCGAGGAAATAGCACTAGGTGGGACTACATCGGGCATCCTGTACAATTTCCTGTTCAAAGTAATAATAACACTATGAGGCCTAGACTCATATACATAATGATGTTTCCATAAAAAAGGTTGGACCAAAAGAACATCACAAACTTCGAGAGGAGAAACATCACACAATACCTCGTCTTTGAAGGGCTTGATGCCGTATGACATTTGGCACTATTGGCTGACGCAGAGATCGCTTCCTTGGCGGAGCCATCCAATGGTGTACGGTTGTGGGTGTGACGTTGTTGGTAGGGCCAGCCGCTTGACAACCTTTTCTGATATGAGGTTCTTCTGGCTACCGCTATCAACGATGAAGTGTAGCGAGGTGCCTTTTACCCACCTCTGTGAATGAAAGAGGCACTCTCCTTCTTCTGGCTCATCTGGTTCACCAGGCTGGAGCTTGGTGGTAGCAATGGTGGCACTGGGTTTCGTGTCAATGATCCATCTTCCCCTTTCTTGTTCTATCTCAAAGTCATAATCTGCATCTAATTCATAGGCTTTCACTTCAGCCACCAGCAACTGCTTTGAGCGACAGTCAGCAGTGTTATGCCAAGGGCTCTTATGGAAGTCGCACCACTTCCCGGTATCTTTCTTTGTCTTTCTGGTGTCCTTCTTTGCTTGAAGCTTGGACTGGTTGTCCTGATACTGTCCATGTTTTCTCTGTCCTTTGTTCGATGGGTTGAGGCTTCCCTTTCCTGGCTTTTGTTGTGAGGGGTTCCCAGGACCAAATTGCTGTGTCTTTTGTTTGAGCTTCTGCTCGATTTTGAAGGCATATCGATAGGCCGCACCCAAGGATGAGATGTCCAAAAATTCCATTTCGGTCTAGATGTATCCATGCAGAGAACCATGATACTTGACCACCAGATGTCGCTCTGAATCTTTGATACCCAACTTGGTGCGCAAGGTATGGAAGATATTTGTGAAATCTCGCACTGCTTGGTCTCTTTCTTGCCACAGTGTGGTCCATTTGGTGTACAGGTTGTCATAACTTTCAACAGGGTAGTATTGTTCCTTAATAACATCCATGAAGGAGTCCCAGGTGGTCGTGACTAAAAATAATGAGGTTTCCTCTGTTTCCTTTTGCTCACAGAAAGTTTCCCACCAATCTTTGACACGGGGAATGACTTTGAGGAGCACAAAAGTAATCTTTTCTTTATTCGAAAAGTTATGGAAAAAAAAATACCCTACTAGTAGATTCAACCAATTGTCTACAACATCTGCGTCTCTCTGACCTTCAAATATAGGAATTTCGAAGTTTATTTGTACCTTGAAGGGGTGGCACCTTCGTTCGAAGAAGATGCATCGCCTGTTGGTAGCCGTCGAAGGATTTGCGTGAAACTATCCATCATCTCGTTCCTCTATTGCATGAGGGATTCCTCAATCAAAAGTTTGAAAGGATCTCCTGTCCTGTCATCTTTATTTTCTCCTACCATGGGAGGTCACTTGGGCGTGCGAGAGCTTCCTTCCTCAAGAGAAACAAGCTCGAGACCCAACTCTTTGTACTCCGACCTCGTTGGGTACATGCATTAAGATGACAAGGAGAAGACCTCTATGATACCACTAATCCAGATTTTATGAGCAGAAAGAAATGAATACAAATCATTAACATGTGCTTAACACAAAATAACAGAGACACAGGAAAACTGGTTTTCTATTCTTGCTGGAATGATGGCGGCTTATATCTGAGAATAGATGTGACAACAACGCGCATTCGCAAGAAGAAGGTTACAATGAGGCTCTGAAGGCCTTTTTACAATAAGCAAGAATGCCAAAAACCCTATCCATCCAAAAACCTAACCCTAGGAGATGAAGTGCCAAAAGTCATGTGGGCCCCGTTTGGGTAAGTTAGTACATCAACTTCCCGGGGTCTTAACTTTTGCATATCATCTCCGTTTTAGGCGTGTGATAGCCTGTTGGAAAGGTATAGTTGAGGAGATTCATTTTTGGGGCTCAATAATGCCTTTGTATATCATTGAGGAGCTCTATCCCGAAAAACCTTCATTTAGGCCCTCAAAATAGCCCCGGAATTTAAAACTGCTAAAAATAGTAAATTGCCAAAATTGTCAGAAAACTATTTTGAGCCAGTTGGAAAAGGTGGGTGGCCACCGATATCCATCTAGATCACTTTACCAAATCCTTTCATAGACGAGGTGATGGAGAATGTTGGAGGTAGGGAACCTTACTCCTTCATAGATGACTTCTCTGGATATCACCAAGTTCGGATCACAGAGGAATATTAGGCCAAAACCATCATCACAACCGAATGGGGGTCCTTTGCATATACAGTCATTCCCTTTGGATTAAAAAATTCCCCCACAGTATTTTCTTGGATAGTGGTAGAAACATTCAAGGAGTTTATCCATAAGTTTCTAGAGTTATACTTGGATGATTGTCTTAGAAAAACAGGATTGCAAAGAAATAAAATAATACAAATGCGGAAATAAAACAAAGAAGATACACAATATAATAAAGACACAGATATATGTGGTTCACCCAATGTGGGCTACGTCCACTAGATAAATTTACATGTCCTTCCTTTTTATTATCCATCAAAATGAAGGGATACAACCTACAACACACTCTCTATAACTTCCTCTTGTTTCTCTCACAATCTCCTCTATTAGAATACATACAATACAATACACTACACAACCGCAATACAAAATGGCCTCATACAAAATAAAGAGAGTTTCCTTCTAGGGAAAAAAACCTAACATAATATCTATCGTTATATATGTGGATCAATGATGAACAATCAATATTGAGTATGAAATTACAATATACATTTATAAGGATATTTTCCCTTCAGGGGACGCTGCCCCAAACCCCCATTGCCCCTCGGACCCCCCAACTGGGGGGATAATCCCCCCAGACTCTGTAGGGGGGGGAATCCCCCCTTGAAACCCCCCCACGTGGAGGGGTGTACAATATTATTGGGTGTACAGTCTTCATGGGGTATAAACCCAGCTGAAAACAAAGACCTCTGAATCAAGAAGATAAACATGCTCCACAACCAACAATCTCCCACTTGGAGACTGATCACAACAAATCCACTGCTACTGTATCTACTGGACTATGATCCTTCTTGGACTTGGAAAAATCCTCATCTTCACCTTCATGCTTGAAGGCCAATTGAAATTGAGCAGAAACTCATTTTCTCCCTGGTTACTCCCTTTGTTAACATGTCTGCAGGATTATGGATAGTATGTATACAACTTCAATTATCCAGATTCTAAGATGGATTGTATGAAATGGTATGTGAGTTGTATATTATTATTCTTAAAATGGAAGGATGAGTTCTTTGCAAGATGAATGACACTCTCGCTATCACAATACAAAATGCTATTCTCTTGCTTCTTTCCCAATTCCTCCATAAACCTTTGTAACCAAATCATCTCTTTACTAGCCTCTATAGCAACAACAAACTCAGCTTTTATTGTTGAAAGTGAAACAACTTTTTGTAGTTTTGAAATCCAACTTACTATTGTTCCACCTATAGTAAAAACATACCCTGTGGTGCTCCTCCTGCTATCTTTATCACCTACCATATTTGAATCAACATATCCCTATAGAACAGTTTTTGAACCTCCAAAACATAATGCATGAGTAGCAATACCTCTCAAATACTTAAGAATCCACTTTACTTCCTCCCAATTTTCTTTACCTGGATTGTTCATATACCTTCTCACAACTCCCATTGTATGTGCAATATCTGGTTTTGTGCAAACCATCACATACATTAATATGACAACTACTAATGAATAAGGGACCTTGGACATGTATTATATCTCCTCCTGTGTCTTGGGACACATTTCCTTAGTTAATTTGAATGGTTTTCCAAAGGTGTACTAACTGGTTTTTCATTCTTCATTCTAAACCTCTCGAACACCTTCTTTATGTACTCACCCTGAGACAACTTGAATTTCCTATTTTTCTTGTCTCTTTTTATTCTAATACCAAGGATTTTCTTTGCAGCACCCAAATATTTCATTGCAAATGAAATAGCTAATTTCTTCTTGAGCACATTTATATCCTGCATATTAGACCCTACAACAAGCATGTCATCCACATACAATAGCAAGATAATATAGCTTCCATTTTATAGCATTTTAAAATAAACATGGTGATCATAATGACATATACTATAACCTTGTTATGTCATAAACCTGTCAAACTTCAAATACCACTCCATTGGATATTTCTTTAGGCCATACAATCTCTTCTTCAACCTGCATACCAAATTCTCCTTCCCTTTGACCTCATAACCCTGTGGCTACTACATATAAATCTCTTCCTCCAAATCCTCGTGGAGAAAAGTTGTTTTTACATCTAACTGTTCAAGATGCAAATATTCTACTTCCACAAGACTTAAAATAGTCACAATTGAAGTCATTTTAACAACAAGATAAAATATTTCATCAAAATCTATGCCTTTCTTTTGTGAAAACCCCTTTACAACAACTCTATCCTTGTACCGCATTTTGCCTCCATCTTCTTCCTTAAATATGTAAGCCCATTTATTCTGCAATGTTCTTTTTCTTGCAAGAAACTGAACCATCTCCCAAGTTTGGTTATTTACAAAGGAATCAATTTCCTCTTTCATGCCTTGCTCCCACTTCCTTTTAGTGTCTACCTGCATCGCCTCTTCATAACTTTCTGGTTCACCAGAATCAGTCAACAATAAATAATACAATGAAGGAGATTATTCTTCAGGGGGTCTACTTAACTTGGTAGATCTTTTAACAACACTTGCAAGAGTTAGAGGTACATGTTTCTCTTGTTGGCGTACATTTTGATTTTCTGGTACCTTTGGAATTTCTTTTTTCAGTGATCTCATCAAGCACTGTGTATTCTGGTTTTTCTTTTTCCTGTTTCTTTCCCCGCAACTAATATTTGTACATGACCTTCTCATTGAATATGAAATATATACTCCTAATGATTTTGTGATTTTCATAATCCCATAAGCGATAACCAAAATCATTAACACCATATCCAATAAAGGTACACTTCTTGGATTTTTCTTCAAGCTTTGTTCTATTTTATTTATAAATATGGACAAATGCTTCACAACCGAAAGTCTTCATAAATGAATAGTTTACGTTTTTACCTATCTATGCCTCCTCTGGAATGCCACTATCCAAATAAATTTAAGGTCCTATGTTTATCAAGTAAACAAAAATATCTACAACATCTACCCAAAACTATAAGGGCAACCCTACATGCAATCTCATACTCCTTACACTCTCCATGATGGTCTTGTTCATCCTTTCTGATGCACCATTTCCTTGTGGTGTTCCTGGAACTGTCTTCTCTCTATGAATACCATGGTATGAACAATAATCATCAAACACCTTGATGCAATATTCACCTTCATTGTCTGATCCGAGACACTGCAACCTTTTTCCTGTCTTATTCTTAACCAAGGCTTTCAATTTCTTAAAAGTATAAAAAACATCATATTTTTGTCGAATGCAATAAACCCAAGTTTTTCTAGTTGCATCATCAATAAAAGTAACATAATAACGAGAGACACCAAGATATGATACCTGAGTTGGTCCCCATACATTTGTATGCACATGCTCTAACTTTTCATTCTTCTTTACCTTTCCAACTCTAAGAAATATGACTCTCTTATGCTTTCCATAAACAAAGTGCTCACAGAAATACAAATCAATTTGTTTAATATCTGGCAAAAAAATTCTTTTGTGAAGTATATACATCCCCTTCTCACTCATGTGTCCAAGCATATGATTCCACAGTGTTGTATCTACTCCTATAGAAGCTAAAGAGATAGAAGAATCATTATTACCAGTACATAAATACAATGTACTTACCTTCTCTCCTTATTCTATCACTAGTGATCCTTTGGTGACCTTCCATGCCTTATCTGTAAATATAGATATACAAACTTCACTAGCCAACTACCCTGTTGAAATTATATTTTTCCTTAGATATGGTACATGTCTTACCTCTTTCAATAACCATTGGCTTCCATTCTTTTTCTTTATTTATACCTTACCCATTCCAACAATTTTTCATGGTGCATCATCACTCAAATGAACCTGTCCAAAATCACCTTGAACATAATCTAGAAAATGTTTCCTATGGGGTGTGGCATGAAATGAAGCCCCTCAATCTACTACCCAAGACTCAAAAATATTATCTATAGAAAGAATCAAAGCATCTTGTAACACATCACCTATTACATTTTCTTCTTAATTTTTCTCTTGTTGTCCATCTCTTTGTTTCTTTGAAGCTCTGTAGTCTTTATTCATATGTCATTTCTTTCCATAATTCCAACACTCTATCTTTCCCAGTCTAGATTTGGATCTTCCCTTCCTATAATTCCCATGGTTCCTTGATTCCTTTCCTATATCCATTTGTCTTCCCCTATTCTCCATAGTCAACACATTACCTGATGTCTCACTTGTGCTTTTCCTTCACATTTCCTCGCTAAGGATAACACCAACAACATCATCAAATTTTAGAGTGTTTGAACTAGAGATAGATTTACAACCCTGACCAAGACATTCCACTTTCTGGAAATGAGCACAAGATTAGAAGTGCCCCGACCTCATCATCAAAGTCCACTTTTACAGAACTTAGTTGATTAGTAACCGTATTAAATTCATTTAAATGATCCGCAACAAACCCACCTTCTGATATCTTCATATTAAATAATCTCTCCATTAGAAATACCTTAATGGACGATGAGGGTTTTTCATATAGTTTAGCCAATGCATCCATCAACTCCTTCATTGTATTTTATTTTGAAATATTGAAAGCCACCGACGCTGCCATGATCAGTCGTATCATTCCTAGTGCCTTTTTGTCAAGAACCTCCCATTCTTCATCCTTCATGGCCGTAAAATTATTTTCTATTCCACCCAATGATAGGAATAGATCCTTCTTATATAAATAATCTTCCATCTACATCTTCCATAACTGGTAGTTTTGTTCATTAAATTTCTCGACCCTAAACTTTCCATCTTCCACCATTCCTGCCACTCAAACCAGGAACCCTCTTTTCCTACAAGTTACCTTTCGCTTTGATACTAATTGTCAGAAAAATAGGATCATGGAGAAATAAAATAAGACAAATGAAGAAATAAAACATAGAAGATACACAATACAATAGAGACATAGATATACCTGATTCACCTAGTGTGGGCTACATCCACCAGATAAATTGCTAGGTCCTTCCTTTTTATTATCCAACAAAATGAAGGGCTACAACTTACAACACACTCGATATAAATTTCTCTTCTTTATTTCACAGTCTCCTCTCTCAAAATACAATACACTACACAGCCACAATACAAAATGGTGTCATACAAAAGAAAGAGATTTTCCTTCTAGGAAAAAAAATCCTAACATAATCTCTATCGTCAGATCTGTGACTTAATGATGAACGGTCAAGATTGACTATGAAATTACAATATACATTTACAAGAAAAATTTTCCTTCAGGGGATGCTTCCCCTGAACCCCCATTGGCCCCTAGACCCCCCCAGCAGGGGGGATGATCCCCCCAGACCCCGCAGGGGGGAAATCCCTCCTTGCAACCCCCCCACGTGGATGGGTGTACAGTCTTTTAGGGTACATAATATTCATGGGGTAAAAACATGGATAAAAATAAATACCTATGAATTAGGAAGATAATTAGACTCCACAACCAATAGATTGGACTATGTTTAGTCTAGTAAAACACCATATACAAGCTCTTCGGTTCATGCTCGATCGATTCTACCAATTGAAGATCTCTTTGAATATGAAAAAGTGCATCTTCTGTACTCCCTTTGGTATATTGTTCAGTCATGTCATGTGTAAAGACGACTTGCTAGTTGACCCAACCAAGATAGCCACCATCCTAGATACGGTATCCCCTACTTCAGTCCGAGGTATGCACACAACATTGGGACATACTGGATACTACAGAAGGTTCATCCAAAATTATGCTTAGATAATGGCCCCATTAGAAAGGTTGTTGCGTACATATATTAAGTATGAATGGACATCAAAATTCTAGTAAGCTTTCGATACACTAAAGGAAAAACTAGTTACTGCACCCATTTTGATTTTCTAGGAATGGTCCAAGATGTTCCATGTTCATGTTTATTCTTCATCCATCAGGCTGGGTGTCATCCTGGCCCAACCAAGGGAAGGAAGCATTAATCATCCAGTCTACTTTGCTAGCCAAAAGTTATCTGGTGCTGAGCATAATTATACTACCACTGAGTGAGGGGGCCTAGCTATGGTATATGCCCTGCAAAAATTTCGTCACTACTTACTAGGGTTCATCTTCAAATTCTTCACTGAAATTTTAGCCTCAAGTAAATAGTTAAAAAACTAGTGTTGGGTGGCTGCATCTGCCGATGGTTTCTCTTATTTCAGAAATTTCACTTTGAGGTTGTCGTAAGACCAGGTCTACATAATGTGGGGTTAGATCATTTGTCATGCATTGAAATAGGGGGGGTTGTTGATAGCCTTAACAAAGAGCTTCCCGATGCATAGCTCTTCAACGTTGAATTTTTCCTAGATCAACTGGCCGAAATAGCCAAATTCCTTATCTACAGAAAATCTCCTAGGGAATATACTCCTACACAACGTCACCAATTGGTGACCCATAGTGTTGATTACTAGTTTATTTTCAAGAAGTTGTTTAAATTGGGTGCCGATGGAATCCTTCGTCGATGTGCCTTGGTGCATGAACAAGATTCCATCCTATATGACACACAGAAAGAAATTGTTGAGGGAAATAATGTCGGCAAGGCCACTGCGCACAAGGTTCTATGCACCAGACTCCAGTGTCCCGCTCTCTTCATCGATGCTAAGGATTACTGCAAGTGTTGCTATGTATGTCAATGGGTGGTAAAGCCTTGTCGATGTGATAAAATCCCCCTCTTCCCAGTGACTTCACTTGAAACCTTTGACAAATGGGCCATCTACTTTTTTGGACCTATCAATCCTCACACATGGTGCACTGGCATGTGGTACATTATAACTGCCACAAAATATCTGACAAGGTGGACCGAAGCTGCACCAGTCAAGGATTGTACATCCGAGATTGTGACAAGCTTCATTTTTGACAATATTATCACCATATTCAGATGTCCACGAATTCTGATGAGTGATCGGGGCTCTCACTTTCTGAACTAGACTATCCAACAACTCACTTAGGATTTCAAGATCCATCACCAGAAGAGTACTATGTATCATCCTCAAGCTAATGGTGTGGTTGAATCTTTCAATAAAATTTTAGAACATGCCTTAACCAAATTTTGTAATGTGTAGTGTGATGATTGGGATCAATGTATCCGCCTAATTTTATGGGCTTATCGAACCACGTGCAAACAATTGACTAAGCACACATCTTTCAGATTAGTCTATGAAAAGGAAGCGATCATGCCATTAGAATTTGTGGTTTTGTTGTAGAAAACAACAACCCCCTTAATTTCTTCTCTGGTTGATAAGAAATTAAAGTCCCTTTTCATTTTATTGAGAATTTTTCCCTTTATCTTTGCTGATTGGTTGCATATAATAATTTTCTCATGCAATGGATTGTTTTATTTTACTGAACATTCAAACATCATCACAAATGGGTTAATCATTGAAACCACTTTTAATGTCAATTACTCTTATTCATTATGATTTCGATTATTTCATTTATCATTTTAAATTTCGTAATCATTTTGAATTTCATAACCACAAGCATGAAATTCAAGAAATTCAAAACATGTTTATGAGGAATGTTTATATGTTTTTCAGTACCATTTGAGATTTTCATGTCACTTTCTATTCTTATATGCTTTTATCCATTATATATCTAGTCTCGTCTCTTTATTAAAGTCAAGATTATAATCAATATTCTGATCTATGATTTTAGATTACTCAAACATTTCTTTTGTTTTAAAAGGGTAGAATGGATTTTCTATTTTCTTTTACTATATTTCCATTCCTTCCTTATTTCATTTATCATTTTGAATTTCATAACCACAAACATGAAATTCAAAACATGATCTATGATTTTAGATTACTCAAACATTTCTTTTGTTTTAAAAGGGTAGAATGGATTTTCTATTTTCTTTTACTATATTTCCATTCCTTCCTTATTTCATTTATCATTTTGAATTTCATAACCACAAACATGAAATTCAAAACATGTTTATGAGGAATGTTTATATGTTTTTCAGTACCATTTGATATTTTCATGTCACTTTCTATTCTTATATGCTTTTATCCATTATATATCTAGTCTCATCTCTTTATTAAAGTCAAGATTATAATCAATGTTCTGATCAATGATTTTAGATTACTCAAACATTTCAAGTCAAAATTATAATCAATGTTCTAATCAATGATTTTAGATTACTCAAACATTTCTTTTGTTTTAAAAGGGTAGAATGGATTTTCTATTTTCTTTTACTATATTTCCATTCCTTCTTTTAAAACTATATTTATTGAGCAACACTTTGATTACATTATCGTGAATTTCCTTGAGATTATATTTGCATTATGGACTATAGTTTTGGTTATAAACTAATAACAATGATGAATTCCAAATTAAATTATAGAATGGTTTTCTCAAGCATAATCATATTTCTTCGAAATATTTCAGGCATTGATTTTATCCCACTCATTGTATCATGTATATATGAGCATAGTGATAACTGAACGTTTGGTTTTAGATGTTGGACTTAATAACTATGATGTTTATAATGGACAAGTGTAAAGAGACATATAATGCATACCATTGCAATTCACCCCAAACCTCTCCATATCCACTAAACGATTGCACGATGCATTTATTCTTGTACAAATAATCTGATTTGGAGTACACTCAAGATCTACGTTCCTTTTTAAAATTATGACAAATACATAAGATATTAATATTTATGTGGAAATCAAATCTCACAATTTCTAAGTGTCATACAATTCTAACGTCACCATGATACTATGATCAGAGTCAAATTACATCTCTAATTCTTAGATTTTAGTAATCCATGAAAATCTTTTTGTACACTACCACATCCACCATGTCATTAATTTTTCYAGTGCTCATGGACCTCAAAGTCTAGTGCCAAGTTATGATCTACYTTTTTTTTTTWTATATATATATAAGAAAAATCGTCCTATAAATTAAGTTTTTAAGATTGCTCATGACTCTGATTTGAATTCTTGTTCTAACAACTAAGGAAAAAGTTTTCTTGGGTTGAAAGTATTCTCAGCATTTGACTATGKGAGAGAAATCCTATCATTTCATCAAAGCTAAAAAGTGTATTATTCTATTGAATCACATAGGTTAAAATTTAAGGAATTTTCCTTATRATTTTGATGAGCTTTCTACCCTAATTTTTGTTATAGCATAAAATGTCGCACCTATACACTTGTAATATGATCTACCCTTCCCTTTGGATTKMAAAATCAAAATCCCACCTTGCCTCATCCAAGTCATCTAAAAAACATGACTTTTGAGCATATCCAYGGGTTTCTTTTGAGAAACATGCAAATATCCATGCCTTTATAGTTTGCAACCCACAGATGCCCTAAAAAATAATGAAAACAAAATACAACCTCCCCAATCCCTTTTGGAGAATATAAAAGAACCTTTGAGGGTAGTGATGAGGACAAGTCTGATGGTGCAAGGTTATGCTGATAAAATAAAGCAAGCTTCCCTTCCCCTTCATACACTGAGAAGTTTTCCCCAAACCTGGAAACTCCTTTTCTAGAGTTACTTCCTCTTGTATATAGTTATAGGGTGTGTTCCTATCCTTGTCAGAGTATATGAGGAAGATTTTCATTAAGTTTATGCTTGAAGGAATTCAGGAGGAACCCATGTGATTGGTTCTGAAACGGTGTCAAAAGTAGCATCAAGTTGTAACTAACTCTCTTATTTCGCTTATTAATAGAAGAGTATATTTTCCTTCCAATGTTGTGTTCACTTGTTTCATAGAAATATTAAATGTTCATATTTGTTCATATACTCTTTGAAGTGTACTTTTGATATATGCTACTAGGACCTATAATTACCTTAGTGTAGCACAATCTAGGTCTTTTATTACAGGCTTGTACCAGTAGAGACCAGGAGCATTCCAAGAGCATGGATCAACATTGATCGAAGGGTTTAAGGTGCATACATTCTCTTCTCTCCTTTCCCTATCTCTCTCTCTGAAAAATTAGTTATTCTTGGTTTGCATGTTTGATTGTGAGGATAGATTTAATTTTCTATATCTAGTTTGGCTCTGTTGTGGCACGACCCAAGGTCATGAGGGAAATATCCCAATAACAGAATTGGAAACCATACTGGGGATTCTCCTAGTTTGGGTCGGTTGTAGGGTGTCTTGTTTCTCCTTTATTATTTCTATGAGTTTTCCTATTTTCTAATCTTTGTTTCAAAGCTTTTATTATCTGGAAACTTTTCAATAAGTTTCTAGATGTCTCCCTGTTGAAAGTCCTTTTTATTTTTCCAATTTTACAGAGTTATCTATGCTTTTTTGTTATATCAGTTGCACATATCCATTATTTTACTACGTTTGACCCATGAACATCTGTGAGTCTCAATTCACATAGTTGCAAACCTATGTGCAATTTTTGAAAAATAATTTCTTTCTTTAGTCTCTGGGAGATTTAGGGGATTCTCTAGATCATCCTACGATTCTTGAGTTTGTGATTTCTTTGTATCACTATGTTAAGTCTTTGAAAACTTATAGTTCACAGAGAATACCTTTCTCTTGGTTTCCCGAGATTATTGGCTTAGTTTTAGCTTGGATTTTAGTATCTTGTATCATGCAATTTCTTTTAACATCTTTGTTATTTTTTCTTAATAGAAGAAAAAAAAAACCCTAGTTTTCTACAAGTTAGGTCTCTTTCTTTCTTTGCATTATTTTGCATTTTTATTTGAAAAATAAAAATATACTAGCATAGGATTGTTCATGCATTTTCTTGTTGAAACTCGTTTTTCCTTTGAAGAATTAGAGTAAAGTTTTATTTGCCAGTTTTCTTATAAGTTTCATTTTTGCAAGAGTCTTACAAAACATCAATTGCACCTCCATACCCCTTGAGTAAAAACAACCATTAAAACTAATGCTAAGCTTAAAATGTACTAGACTTTGTTTCTAGGGTTCAAAAACAAGTTTAGGGTTAGGGCCTTGGATTAGTATTGGAGAGATAACTCTCCAAGGCCACAAAACAAACATAAGAGTCTGAGCTAGGGAGAGTCTCAAATCCAACTTTCATATAAGTATATATAGGAGCCTCCTACAACAAAAGAGATAAACATGAGCTCACATGAAGGAGAGCCAAGGATATTTCCCCTTCGAAGATTGACTAAGCATAGTGGAGAGATCGTATATTGGGGGTTTCTCTAGTGCCTTTACCTCCACGAGAGGCAACACTTTAGAAGCTTCAAGATTTCTTTCCCTACCCATACATTCGATCCCGACTATTGACTGTACCCCCCAAACGTTGACTGTAAGTTGGTGACCTTAGCATATTTTTCTAGGGATATCAGAGGTGATTGCGGGGGCTTGTCATGGTACCTAGGGCATATTTTGTATCACACATTTTAGTATTGTTGGAGGGTGCCTCGCGAAGCATGGGTGCTTGCACTAGATAAGGCAGGTTAGTGGAGATCGGGATAATGACTTTTCATTCCTTCATTTGTTGGTCCATGAGACTTAATCAACTCGTTCCAACTCGTTCCTTCATTTTAAAGGCCCCTTTCTAATTTTTCATTGCTTTGGACTCAGGACCTTATCCACCTGGGCTGAAGATTTGGAAAATTTGTTTTCTTGCAATGTTTCTCTTAGGGTTTTTTATTGGAGTGATGCTTTGTGTAGTTGGCCTTAGGTTGTTTTAGTGTCACCACTTTTGGACCATTGATTCAGGGTGTTTGACTAACCACTCCACTGGTTCAAAAGGATCCCTGGTCTTTCTCTTGAAAGCATGGAGCCACCTTCTAGAAGGCATGGGTTTTTATACCACGTTTTCACCAAAGTCAGTGTGTGAGACTTTTATGGACATGAGCAATCTCGCAAGGATGAACCTATGCATAAGAAAAATATGGTCAAATTTCTTGAAGATACCAACCAGGGGGCCCAAGGGGATTCTTGTGCTTTTCCTTTATTTGAAAATGTTGGCGCTCCCTTGATGGCCACTTTGAACATTCTTGGGTTGAATGTAGGACTAATAGTTTGGTTGTGGACCACTCCAAATTTCCCGAATGATCTTGATGCTTCTCTGATAAGAACCTTATGTCAGGGGTATTGTACGTATTTAGATCCTTCATATTCTGCATATGCAAAGTTTACTCCTTCTTCTTCTCCCTCTTCTAGTGAAACTCTATCTACTAGTAACCATAAGTCTAAAAGGAATAGGAAGAGGAAGAGGAATAAAAATAAGTAACCAACCTCTGCGAGTCATGTTGGAGATAGGTCATCAACCTCTGCAAGTCATGTTGAATACCAGCACCCAACCTATGTAATTCATGTTGAATACCAACACCCAACCTCTGAAAGTCATGTTGGGGGTGAGAGCCTAGTCCCTGCAAGTCATACTGGAGTTCAACAATGAACCTCTGCTAGTCATGTTGGGGGCATTCAACCAGCCTCTATGAGACATGTTAGGAGAAAAATTCCAGTCACTACTAGTCATACTAGCATCGAGTCAGTGACCTCTACAATTCATGTTGGAGTCTTGTCACCAACCTTTGCTAGTCACATTGGAGACATGAAACCATCCTCTACTAGTCATGTTGGGGGAAACTCATCGACCACTGCAAGTCATGTTGGTGGTACTAATACAATTGAGAAGCCTATACATATAGGACATAAGCCCAAGTTCCATTGTAATATTTGCAAAGGAGATCACCTTAATCATTTTTTACTTGGTATTGCCATGGTATAAGAAGCATGTTCCTTGTCTAAAGGTCCTTATCGTTTTGAGTCATCTTTGGTTTCCCAAAATTCTAATCAATCTTTGGTTGAAAAAATGGTCACGTTGATGCAATATTTGGCCGACACCACTCTTTTTTTGGGGGGTGATGTGTCTCTTTTCCATGTTTTATCTCATCCTATTCAACCGATGGTTGAGGAAGTGGTCATGCAGATGCAATATTTAGTCATTCCCACTCTTCTCTTGGAGAGTGACAAGTCTAAGGAAGTGGTCTCGCCTATGCAATATTCATCTAATCCCACTCCTATTTCAGGGAGTGATGTGTCTTTTGACCATGTCCTTCGAATTTTTAGTTCAATACCTTTTGAACAAGGGGGAATTCCACTCTCTTCAAGTATGCTCCCTCCAAATCCTAGGATAGTTTCCTTTGATTTGAATGATATTATAGAGCCTTGTATTCCTTATTTTGTACCCTTCTTGATAATGGTTGGAATTAATAAATTAGGAGTTTGTCTAACTACTTTAGATGAAAGATCCTCTGCAAGTCTTTTATCATCCTCGTCTTGGCAAGATTTGGGATCTCCCAAGCTTGTTTAAGCTACCCGTGAGTTTTTTTCTTTCGACATAAGACCCAGTGAATGTTTAGGGATTCTTCCTCGGTTTCCTATCACGTTAGGTCGGAAGACTGTCCTAGTATATTGGTTAGTGGTACCAATCCCTTTAAACTTTAATTTACTTCTTGGTCATGATTATGTGTATGAGATGAATTATGTGGTGTCTATGCTCTTTTGTGTGATGCATTTCCATCAAAATGGAAGTATTGTCACTATTGATAATATTTCATATGATAATCAACATCCTATTTCAACTTTACCTTAGGCTTCCCCCTTGTGTGTTCCTAGTGTTCAAGTAGACTCTTCCCCACCATGGGTGAATTATGTGGTGTCTTATCCTCGGTGTTCAATTTCTTCTGAGAAGTATCCTTTATAGTTATGTTCTCCTTCTCGAGACAAGGTATCAACAATTGATCAGGTGTTTTATCCAATGCGAGCATGGGAGCCCTTGATTTCCCCTAATGGCCAGAGTAATTTGGTCTTTCCTCTTGAGTTTGATCTTGTTGTTTGTAAGACCTTGAGCCCTGGTATTTGTGAGTTGTCGAGCCCTGGATACATGGAAGTTGAGTTTCCTTTAGATGAGGACATCCTTGAAGTTATGATTATGGATCTTTGACCTCCTATTGAACTAGAAGCTTTACTGGTTGATTACCAACAAAAACCTTGGCTTGAGCCTAGAAATGGGATCTACCTAGAGCACTACTATGCATAAGCCTCAAGGTTGTGCAGTCGTATGTACATATTGTATTTTTAGGGTTTTTGGTTTCCAAGTTTCGTATTCCATAATACTTGTTTTTATCAAAGGTTTCTATATTGGAATTATTAACTTTTGGGTGAGTGTTTTTGGTATTATATACAAGACTTTAGAGACATTTTCTTTGGTACCTTTCTTCATGTCGACCCATTGTGATAGGTTATGATCTTGAAAATAGCATACATGTTATATTTTATCCTCCATGCATTTTTTCATTATTCGTTTCCTATTTCATTTTTCCTTAGGATCGACCCCATTGAGTTGCAATGCATAACCTTCTCTATTATTTAGAAGTGTTGTAATTCATGTGGTAAAGACTACCATCCATGGGCACCCTAGTTTAGAAACCCTTTTTTATTTTGGTGCTCATGCTACAAGTTTTGTTAGGCTTGGGAGTCCTATCTAGTCCCGCCATGGATTTTCATTTGAAATTCATTCTTCTTACTCAATCTTCTTCTAGATATTACCTACAAGACTCCCTCCATCCTGGATTCTTAGTTAAGCTCTTTATAGACTCCTTAAAAATGAAAATATTCTCAAGTGAACTTTTTTCTTTCACACTCATTAAATGGATTTGAAAGGACATCTATTTTGGTATAAGTTTAACCATTTTTTGTACCAAATAGACTAATTATGAAAAATGAATACTCTAGTCAATATTGGCTAGAAGAGTTCTCCTTGGCATTATTTTATCCTTTTTTGGGCCCAGGGGATTAAATCTACGAAAAATAACACTATTGGAAGTCTTCTTCCTAAAGTTGAGTTGTAATTTCATTTCATATTGACCGCTCATGCTTATATGCCTAATGCCAGCTTCAACATGATGTTGTTGAACCAATTTCTCATGCATTCCTATCAAGTTCCCAACCTTGCAATCATTTCCTTTGCGACTCGACACCTTTATTCCTAGAGGGAACATTCCCTGAGTGTCCTTATCCTGCAGATGCTTTCCTTGCATTGAGAATAGGTATGTTCCTTGTGCTCTGGAACTAGTTTGCTTGACCGCGACACTGATTTCCTCCACTATACTATAACATTGTTTTATTCCTTTTTTAGGATTTTAAAATATGAAAAAGACCAAAAAAATAAAAAATCCAAAAAGAAGGGGGAAACAGGTCCATCTCTTTTGTTGGCAACAATTTTGTAGCCCTTGAACAAAGCACAATATTGAGTCAGTATCTCATCATTTTTGGTCTAGTTTGGCTTTAGGAGACTTTTTTCTTGCTATTGAGTTTCATATTCCTCGGTTGGTTGTTCTTCCAACCATATGGAGAATTTTTTGATGCCTCCTTTATCACAAATGTGTCCCAGTTTATATTCAAGCTTCCTAAGTCACATAAGGTGTCGTGCTTTTGTTCAAGGGAAGTTTCAACCCAAGTCAACCATTCTACAGTCAAGTATCTGACCTCGTAAGTCGACCTTCCTAAGTCAATAAAGTATGTCTCATCATCAAAAGTATCTATGTCTCTTACTCATGCTAGTATGGAAGGTCGCCATTGACTTCTTGCTGGGAGGTCTTATCTTATTAACTCCAACACATTTCTCTAAGAGTATGACCTAGATTTTAACCCTAGGCCTATTTACATCATTGATATGTGACGTTGCACTCAGTAGATGACATACCATTTTTTTTCGTTGATTGAGCGATTTCCCTTGTGTTAGAAATCAACAACAATATTTATGCAAGATACCAGATATATAAAATATGCAGAATAGAAATAAAATGCTAGAAATGGCAGAATAACAGTAAAATATCCAGCATAATCTCCACAATAACATAGAAATGATATAAGAACAACATAATAAATAACACTTTGATTCAGAAAGCAATGTTCATAGGCCTCTTCGAGGGGGAAACCTCCAATCGAGCAACGTTCTGTTACAATAATCTCCAAGCTAGGTTTTTCATACCCTCAACCCTTATTTATACAAAATGTCTATCAAGAGAAGTGTTGGACAACTGAGAGGGGGGGTGAATCAGTTGTCACTGTGCTTAAACAATTATGCTTCTTTTAAAATATTTACAAGGAACTCAATGATGATCACAATAATGYAGGGAAATGAACAATGACACATTCAACATTAGTCACATATATGAGAAACACAGAGACAKATATTTCCCAAGGAAACCCATACAGGGTAAAAACCTCTTCTTCTTTATATGATAAGTATTATTTACATTCTTTACATTATCATACATTTGAGCACCAACTCATTGTGAGGATACAACCTCTGTTTTGCAAGCTGCAACTTGCTGAGAGCACCAACTCTCTGTTTTTCTCTAGCACCCACTAGAAGGAAGCACCAACTCCCTGGTTTCTCTAGCACCGATTAGAAGGAAGCACCAACTCCCTGTGTTCAAGCCCCCACTTGAATCTCTGAGGACACCAATCCTCCCTAACACCTCCCAACCTCCCTGGATTATGAATATGAAATATTGAAACCTATTACAGTGATATAATGTTCAATAACAGTTTACCAGTCTCATCACTTTTCTGCAAGATTTTTCTACTCAGACTTCCTCACTGTCTTCCAGCATGCATCCGCTGCCCATTCTGTTCTTCTTCTTTTATGCTCTATGCACCATGTCCATTTGTTGCACAGTTCTTCTTCTGTTCTTGTCAGCTGCTTCACTCTGATCCTTCTTCATGCATGAATCACCTTCAACAACATCCACAACAATCCCAGCAACAACCGCATCCATAACGATTCCAGCAACAATAACAATCACATCTCTTCTCTGTATTGTGTATTTATAGATTTTGTGCACCTTGTGCATGCAATGCATGCAATACCTCTGCATACTCACACCACACCGATATCCTCCACAACTTGAGTGCTCTGTCTGATCATCATCATGACTCTTCAGCTTCTCTGGCCATTTTTCCACTCATTCAACATCACTGTATGTTATGATGAGATTCCTTAGCCTCTTTGGCAGTTGAGACTCTTTGTCTTCTCTATGACAGTCGAGCTCACCTTCTCTGTTCCAGTTACAATCTTCAATGCTCATCCAGCTATCAATCACCTCCATGAGCATCTTCATCCCTCTTGAAGATTCCCAGAGACTCTTCATCTCCTCTGTCAATCACCCCAAAGTGTCTTCAAGTCCTTTGGCAGAAACCATCAGTGGTTTCTAGTAGTTACACTGTGATGTGCAAAAATAGCCCTCCGATTATGCTCAGGTTCACCTACATCATTGGATTAACTCTAATGGGTTCTTGTGTTATTTACCCATTTCGCACTTTCACAATTCAGAGATTCTGCGATGAGACATCTTGAGTCTCCATGTCACGAGTTCCGAAACTCCGAAACAGAGATTTTCTGCACTAGCTCCTTCCTTTATATGACCATGGCTATGACCAAGAGCTTATGCATAAAGCACTTTTGCGATTTCGCATTTCGTGAATTTGGAGATGAGGCATCTCGACTCTCCAAGTTGCGATCCCTGAAACGCCAAAAAGAAGCTTGTCTGCATGTACTCTTCTCTTCATCTCTTCGATGGTGTGACCAATGGTTGAGACCACACGCTTATGCATAAAGAGCTTTCATGATTTCACATTTCGTGAATTTGGAGATGAGGCATCTCGACTCTCCAAGTCGCGATCCCCAAAACCACGAAATGGAGCTTCGATCAATGGTCTAGAAGCCTTGGTGATCTGATGGTCCAGATCTTATCGTGAGTTCACATCTCGTGATTCCTGTGATGGAGGTTCTCGTCACTCCAAGTCGCGATACGTGAAACTCTGATATGGAGCTTAGATCAACGGTCCATAACTCTTGGTGATCTGACGGTCCAGATCTTATCATGAGTTTGCATCTCATGATTCCTGTGATAGAGGTTCTCGTCACTCCAAGTCGCGATACGCGAAGCTCCAAGATGGAGCTTAGATCAATGGTCCAGAACTCTTGGTGATCTCATGGTCCATATCTTATTGTGAGTTTGCATCTCATGATTCCTGTGATGGAGGTTCTCGTCACTCCAAGTCATGATATGCGAAGCTCCGATATGGAGTCAGATCAATAGTCTAGATCAAACCTCGATCTGACGGCTGGGATTGTTTTGTGATTTTGCGTATTGAAAAATTGAGAGGTTAGGGAACCCTGTTCCTTTGACTTTCCTGTCAGCGACATGACGATATTTTGCCACGTGTCCTATGGATCAATGGTCCATGACTGTCCCTGATGGACGACCATGATTCCTTCACAGTTTTGGGGAGTTGGAGAACTCTTGGACTTATCCGCCTTGCGGCTTCACCATATCTAATGGCTATTGAGCCTTAGTAGATACCCCAGATCCTATGGCCCAGATCTTCTCGCGATTTCTCCAATTCATGATTTCACTGCTTCACGATTTCGTCCACCTTCGCGATTTCGCCACTTCATGATTTCATCCACCTTGCGATTTCATTACTTCACGATTTTTTGTTCTTGCCATCCTTGTTCTTTGCCATCGCTGATTTTTTCCATCACTGATATTTTCCATCACTGTTCTTGCCATCATTGTTCTTTTCCATCGCTGATCTTTGCCATCGTTGTTCTTGCCATCAATGACAAACTTACTCCCAACTATAAACCTTCCAACAATCTCCCCCTTTGGGATTGATGGCAACAAAGGCACCCTTATTCTTTTCTCCCCCTTTGACATAAATGTCAAAGAAAACATGCTCCCCCTGAGCTGTTGCATTAATTTTAGGAGGTATCAGATATGCAACTAATACAGGACTCCCCCTAACAGGATGGACTCTCTTAGATGTGAGACGGGATGACACCCAACTTATGTCTGAGATATTCAAATGGTGTCTTTGCTAGAGGTTTAGTAAATATGTCTGAAATTTGTTCTGTAGTGGGATTGTAATTGACCTGAACAATCTGATTGGTGACCTGCTCTCTCAGAAAATGATATTTTATGGGAATATGCTTGGTCTTGGAGTGTAATATAGGATTTTTAGACACACTTATGGCACTAGTGTTATCACAATGAATTGGGATCGATGCAGTGTATTTTACCTTCAAATCTGCAAGTGTCTGAATCATCCATAATACCTGAGTGCAACAGGTAGCAACAAAAATGTACTCTTCCTCTATGTTTGATAAAGAAATGGAACCTTGCTTTTTACTAAGCCAGGCTACTAAGGAGTCACCCAGGAAGAATGCTCCTCCACTGGTGCTTTTTCTCTCATCAACACAGTTTGCCCAATCTACATTTGAATAAGCAGTCAGCTGAAGATTTTGATTTCTGGGATACCACAGACCATAAGTCATTGTTTCTTTCAAATACCTGAATATCCTTTTGACAGCTTGCAAATGACTCTGTTTAGGTGCAGCCTGATATCTTCCTACCATT
>ML805077.1:164114-180253 GCA_009831015.1 Picea engelmannii | reverse complement strand
ATACCTGACCCCCTTGCGTTGCAAAGTGGTGATGGGTTTCGCTATTTTTGAGAATCCTTCTACAAATCTCCGGTAATAACCCGCTAGCCCCATGAAGCTTCTCACCTCATGGGCATTTTTCAGCACTGGCCACTCCATAATGGTCTTTACCTTTTCTGGGTCCACAAAGATTCCTTTGCCAGAAATGATATGACCTAAATAGTAGATCTCTTTCTGGAAGAAGGAACACTTCGACAGCTTCCCATACAATTTGTTCTCTCTTAGGCAGGACAAAACTATTCGCAAGTGTTCCTCGTGTTCTCTTTCATTCTTAGAATAGATGAGGATGTCATCTAAAAAGACTTGTACAAAATGGTCTAAGTACTTCCGGAATACGCCTTTCATGAGGCTCATGAATACTGCTGGTGCATTGGTCAATCCGAAAGGCACTACAACAAACTCGTAATGTCCAAACCGAGTTCGAAAGGTTGTTTTTAGGATATAACCTTCCTTAATCCTTAACTGATGATACCCTGATCACAAATCGATATTTGAGAATACTGCTGCTCCTTTCATCTGATTGAAGAGGTCATCTATTCGCGACATCGGGTACCTATTCTTCACTATAGCACGGTTCAAGTACCTGTAGTCTATACACAGTCGTAAGGATCCATCCTTCTTCTTCACAAAAATTATCGATGCGCCCTAGGGCGAGACACTAGGCCTTATTAGCCCTAAGTCCAGTAACTCTTTCAACTGCATTTGCAATTCACAAAGTTCCGACGCTGTCATCCGATACGAAGTTTTGGAAATTGGTTCTGCACCAGGTTTTAGCTCAATTGTAAAATCAAGCTCCCTCTCAGGAGATAACCCTGGTAACTCGTTCGGGAAAACATCTTGAAATTCTGACAATACTAGATACTGATCCAATGAGGGTCCCTTCCTTTCATTCACTACTTCCACTACATAAAGTTGACACCCTTGCCTCATGCATCGCTTAACCTTCATAGTGGATATAAAGCGTAGCGACACTTTTCTCTGTACACCCTGGATCTCTATTGGTCTTCCTTCATCATCAACACAAAGCACCCTCTTTGTGAAACAATCTACCAAAGCTCGATGAGCTGCTAACCAATCCATTCCAATGATTAGGTCATATTCCCCAAGAGCAGTGACGTATACCTTCAACCTGGTAGTACACACTCCCAGGTCTACTATACAATTATCGACACTAGGTCCTACTGCTTTTTTTTCCCCTGAAGCCATCTCGACTTGTTTAAAGTCATCTTGCTCGTAGGCTGCCAACCCACTCATTTCTAATGCAAATGGTGAAATGAAACTATCTGTCGCACCAGAATCAAACAAAATCTTAACATTGATATGATTTAGCGTACCTTATGACTCCACCATCGTGGATTGATGTTCAACCTGGCGATTATTAACTGCTGCGTAAATATGGTGGCTTCTACTTGCTCTCCCCATCGACGCCTTTCCTTATCTATGCACAAACCCTGATTGTAACTCCAGGCAGTCACACTGGTAATGGGGTCCCCCACAACCCCAACAGGTAACACCAGATTGAACCTGTGCATTATTATGTGTCTGTCTTTGAAATGAGTTCCTTCCCCTGGAACCCCTGCCCCTACTAGCTGTTCCCTGAGATGGTCGTGGTCGTGTCTGTACCATTGGTGATGATTGAGATGCTGCACTTGCTGCCATAGAAATCCCTGCAACTACTGTCCTTGGTGCGAATCTGTTACCATACGATGGTGGCATTGATCCCCCTCCCCTAGGAAATGTCCTCGGGGCCTTTCCTACGAATCCAGGGCGATGCGGAAATGTCGGTCTTGTACCCCCGATCAAGTTCATATGTTCTTCCACGTAACGTGCATTTTCCACTGCTTCTGTTACTGAAGACGGTTTCCACATCCGTACCATAGCTCTTATCCTAGGGTTCAATCCATAGACGAAGCGCTCTTCCTGTCATTGGTCGTTATCCATATACGACACATATTTGACCAGTTCCATAAACCTGATCTCATATTCTTCTACAGTTTTGTTTCCCTATACTAAGGCATGAAATGCCCCAACCTGCTGTTCGTCGTAGTACGCCGGTAGATATTTCCTCTTGAACCTCTCCTTGAAAAGTTCCCAAGATATTGTGTCTGGGGTAAGGTGCAGTTGTCTTTCCGGGTTGCCCCACCAGTACAAAGCGTTGTCTCTTAACTGAAAAATGGCGATCTTCGCCTTTGAGTTGGACGCATAGTCCCTTAAGGCAAAACACCTTGTCATGCCTTCCAACCATGCTTCCGCGCGTTCACTGGCGTGACCTCCGACAAACTCCAGAAGTTTGATCTTCTGCAACTCTCGTGTGATGTCTTCAGGTGGAGGTCCTCCCTCTGAATCCCTCGACGCTTCTGGATTACCCATTCCAGATGATGGAGGTTCCACTTCAGTCCCTGCTGGTTGTCGCCCCTTTAAAGTCTCGTTGATGGCTTCCAACGAGCACAGTATGAGGGCTAGTTCGGGTGATGGTGGTGGTGGCACTGGCGGTGTTGGCGGTGCTTGCAACGACGCTCCCCTGCCTCGACTCCCTTGAGTCCTGACCATCTTGTATGCTTTGACCTGCATCCACCCAAGTTTTCAGGGTGAGTTCCAGGATGTTTCAAATTGGTGCTACTCAAACTAGAAACAGGGTTAGGCGTAAGTTTTCTTTACTTGTCTGTAAATAGACGTTACTCCATTAAGGGATTGGCTAGGTTAGGGTTAGGTTTAAGCATCTAAGCTTCATTTCTTCGCCCCTACGAAAATAACTATTGGTTCCTTTGCCCTGTAGCTATGCTAGCTTGGCGCCTTACTCGCCACTTCCTAGGCTTACTCTCCTAGTGCATATGCTGCCTCCTTCCCGCTTGTCCTAGTCTGAGCCCTATTAATTTACGCTTACAACTTGATTAAAAATGACTCCCGACCTTATGTTTATTAATTTACGCGGATATGCATACACCAACGCTATGTACCTTTCGGCGTTAGTGTTCTTCTTAAGACGTCGCGTTGAGAACATACGTCCCTTTGTGGGCTCCTCCATTTATGTCTTTGGCGCTTGATAGCTTGGCATGTGACCTGTATGGCTCTAAAAGGCGCTTGATAGCTTGGCATGTGATCTTGGGTATGACAATTAAAGTATTTAAATGTGAAATTATTTGTAAAAGAAACAACGCACAGCGCGTTGGTAGGGAGACCATTGTCAAAGCTTTGCACAGTGGGGAGGTTCGAGGTTCAATTCCCACAGACTCCATAAATTTTTCTTTGTTTTACTTTAAAAAAAAAAATCAAATACCCAATTAATTTTAATTTAATTTAATTAATTAATTTTTTTTTAATTAAATTAAATTTAACTTAATTTAATTTAATTAATTTAAAATTTAAATAAATAAATTTTTTTTTTGAAACCCCCCCCCCCCTTTTTTTNAATTAAAAATAAATAAAATAAATAAAATAAATAAAATAAATAAAAATTTAAAACAATTAATTTATTATCATTAAAATAATAATAAGAAAATAAACAACAAAAAAAAATAAAAATAATATAAAATAAACTTCTCGTGAAATACTACACGTACATGAATCGGCATAGTGGGTCCTCGCATGAGGCCCACATGCCCGACCTCCGACTCTCAATACCAAACACCTAAGAAACCTCTCTGCCACGCCAAATTCGATGAATTTAATTGCAATATTTTGAATACCTTCCTGTGTTTGCGTAGTTTTCCAGAGATGATAGTGGGGATAAAGATACATGATGAGTTGACCGTGGATCCATTGCTCATGAAAGATGGTAAGACCATCAGGGACTTTCAGTCGCTCCTTGGCAAGGTGTATGCTCCCCCCAGATTAAGCGGTATGGTTGGATTCACAAACTTGATTAACGAATCCTCTACTGTTCCTCTTCATGGATTAAATAGTACTTCCGCGTCTATGAACTTTAGCAACATTTTAGTGCCTAGCGCCTTAAAGCCCAAATTGGTAATAATTTGTCGGCCGAAATCGAGAGTAATGCTAAACCAGAAGGGAATTGTGCGATTAGCTGAGAAAATTGGGTTCCAAGTGGAAGTTTTAAATCCCAATCCAACCACAGAAATGGTAGAGATGTTCACGGTGTCCACAGTGTTCATAAATGGGTGCCAACGGTGTTGCCATGACACACTTTTTGTTGATGAGACCTGGTTCTGTGTTTATACAGATAGTGTCTTTGGGTACAGACTGGGCTGCTGCTACATATTACGGACAGCCAGCCATGAAATTGGGACTGAAATATATGGAGTACAAAATTGTTCCAGAGGAGAGCTCTCTATATGAAAGCTATGAGAGAAATGATCATGTTCTTACAAACCCAGACTCCATAAACAACAAGGGATGGTGGGAGACAAAGAAGGCGTATTTGCGAATTGCAAGGATGGGAGGCCTAGTGCTGGTTATCAGGATGGTGTCTTGGACTCCCCCGGTGAGGGAATGCAGGTGCTTGATTTTGACGTCCTCTGTGCAACCGTGGCTATGCAAAGAGAACACTTGTTGTTTGAGTTTTAGAGGTTTTCAGACCAGGAAGCCGGTGGAGGAGTGCACAGAATGTGGGAAGGTGACCTGATGGATTGATGCGATGACCGCAACATTTTTCTACGAACAACCTTGTATGTTTCCTGGCCCTGTTTCCTTTCAGTCTTTAATGCTGGAACTTGCATTGTCCCAAAATATGTTGTCTTGAATATTTTGTTGCAGACCTATATCTTAGTTGGCTGTCTTAAGGATTTGCCTGAGCAGATATTTGTGTTGATATTCAAATTTCCTTTCATTTTTGACAAATATTCTCACATTAATCCATGGTTGAAGAGGGGGTAAATGATTTGTTTCTTTAGGGCTTAGTGTTTTATATTTTTAATACGTGACTCGACTGTTGTATTACTAATATCAACATTTTGTAAAGGGTTAGGTGTCCCCTGATTCGTCTGGTTGTTGCAGACCTGGATCTGAGTTGACTGCCTTCCAAAATAATTGGCTAAGAAAATATTTTGTAGATCGACTGGTTATATTACTGATGTCAAGATTGAAGCTTTCAAGTTTTTTGTCTTTTAATTTTCTCTTATTTCCAACGTTAGCTTCCTTTTATAACGTTGCCTTCATTGATGATGTGCACATGTTTGATGGTATCCATGCCATCCAATTGCTACTAAATATTTACTACTTTGCTGAATTGCTACATTTACTATGCTGAATTGCTACTAAATAATACTACTTCGCTGAAACATCAGTTATCCTCGCATACTTTCCGGCAAGTGTGGATGCAGGTTATATAACATTTTCTTCATAGATATTGTGCATATTTGACAACAAATATATACTTGCATGCTATTATAGTAATGYTGGACGATTCATATTTCTCTCAACAATCGACTAAAAATAAGTATTAGTAATTCTGCTAAGCAACAACCACATTCCTTGCATAGCATGCATGAATATCTTCATCTTGAAATAAAAATCATCATTGTATTAAAACTAAGTCACAACGTACCTTTTAAAAAAAAAACATATGCAAACCCCAATGTGGGAGAATATATGATCTTCTAAAGCAGTGTGGAAATCAAGCAAAATATGTCCACAGTTGAAGGCAATTGGAAAATATAAAATATTTAAATAAACAATCCAACTAAAAGGAAAGTAGGATTCGGGATTAACATAATCATAAAACACCCTGAAAAAGTTTAAACTTTTAGGCACAAATTATGGGATTGCTTCCCTTTTGAAATAAATTGCTTGTATGTAAATTTTGGGTAGCTAAAATTAAGATAGGTCGTGCTTTAAGAGGTGGTTTGTGTAACAACACTCAGTTGTTTGTTTTACTTCAGTAAATTCATATTGCATTTATTTATTTATTTATTAAAGTTTCTATGTTTTGTGTGCGGGTTAAGCGTGGCTGGAGTTTTGGCCCTTAAGGCCCAAATTTTTATTCACCCTAATACATTTATTTAGGGATTTTCTATAACTAAACCCCTTATTTTGGGCCTTGGTTCCAGATTTGAACCATGCTTTGATACCAAATGTAAGATCCGGATTTAATTTTACATCAATTTATTTTGATAAACTAAGACAGTAATTTCGAAACACAGTAATTTTATAACAGTAACTTCCATAACTTAAATTTTACAATGAATAATAATTTTTTCTAACATAATACAACAATGCATAAATTTTAGATAAATACCCCAGTTTGATGCTAATAATCTGTGTTTTCCCACTGCTTGCTTCCTTCCCGCTTCTGGAAAACACTACCCAAAATCGTCCTCCCTACCGACTAGTTAGCTCCCTAGCCCCAGGATATCAATGGATATTCTAGCCCTCTATGCCCAAAACCCCTAGCAACCCCCGGTGCACTGTGTCAATTCCACTCCAAATTTCACTCTGCCAATCCTCCGCTCCAAAATTCATCCCCAACTCCCGTAGAATAATCCTCCCCTCAAACTCCTTTCCCCCCCTTATCCCTCCTTCATTGACTTCCCTTCATTTACTCCCTACCTAATATCTTATCCCATTTATTTAATGCTTCTTATCCTTTATTTAATGCTTGTTATCCCACTCATATACGTAAGTTTTAATAAATTAAATTATCAACCCTATTAATTCCTTACTCACATAATTAAAGAGTTGATTAATAATTAAATAACCATTGACAATTATGAACAAATAATTAATGATAATTAATTTAGTTAATATTATATGGGAAACAATTATTGTTTGGCTAACATCTTAGGACAATTAGATTATCAATTTAATTATAATTAATAATCCTTTACATTTATTTAAGCAGGGTCGTTACAATCAGGCTCCAATAACCCTACCGAAGAGATCACCATGTCCACTACTGGATCCAAATCATAGGAAGTTGAGGTCATGGGAGACAACACCACATAATTGATATGCGGTGGGGGTGATACTGTCTGCATATAAGAACCACTTAGGGAGGTAACCCAGTTAGGGCCGATTAATGAAAGTTGATCAATAGTCACAATTCTTCCATCGTGAGGGAAAGTTATCACATGGAAAAGGGTGGATACAATAGCTTTCATGGCATAGACATAATCCCGCCCAAGGAGTAAAGAGAAATCCAAGGTGTCTTGGACTACCATGACGTCAATAAAGACATTTTTCCCTCCCAAAGTTATAGGAAACTGAGGAAGGATCCCTAAAGGTTGACTAGTTCTTCTGTTAAAAGATAACAGATTCTGTGTAACCAGTGCAAGCTGTGGACAACCCAAAGTGTACCAAGCAACAAAACACAAAATACTAACAGACGCACCTTCATCTATCAGCGTTTGAGGAATGTCCCGACCACAAACCTGTACTGTAATCTGGAAAGGAATGTGGGAGGGAAGACGAGGTCCAGTTAGCACACCCCAATAAAAAAGGATGGCCTCATTACTTGGAGGGGGTTTCACGAGAGAAGGAGGAATGCCCCCTGGCACGGTAGAGTTTGTCTTAACGAGAAAAACATGGGCAGTATCGGGTTTACTCTCTAGAAGGAGAGTAGGATCAATCGATGATTGGATTGGATCAACCAATGGTGGACTTGGATAGACCACTTTGGCACTCTTCAGAGGAAGAGTGGGATTGACCAAGGAAGGGACTGGATCAGTCACTTTGACATTCCTCAATGGAGGAATGGGATCGACCGATGGAGAAACTGGATTGACCACTTTGGCACTTTTCATAGGAAGAGTGGGACTGACCGAGGAAGGGATTGGATCAGTCACTTTGAAATTCCTAAATGGAGGAATGGGATTGATCGCTCGAGTTTCATTCTCCAAGGGAAGAATGGGGTCGACGGGTAGAAACGGATCGACCGTTTTGGTGTCACTCTCTAACGGGAGAACGGGATCGACCGAGGATGAAAATAGATCAACAACTTTGGTGTCACTCTTTTGATGAAGAGTAGAGCTAATCAATGACGAGACTGGATCAAATACTTGGGTTTGTGGTTCAATTGAGGAAGAAACTAGATTGACCACCTGATCAACCGGATTGACCGAGGATGGAACCAGATTGACCAGTCCATCAACCAATGATGGGTCGTAGGAAAGCTTTCGATAAACTTTTGGAAGTTGAATTTTTTTCCAAAAGAGAAGAAGCCTCATCCATGCGAGGACAAAGGAGAGAGTAATGATCACCTTTACATAACATGCAAGGGAACTTGACAATTTTCTTCTTCTTACCAAAATGAACATCACTATTTGACGGGGTATTATTGACATGACCGACAGAGGATGATGACGTGGAGGACCACATTTCTAAGACCTGGGTAAGACCAGGGAAATCCCTCAGAAAGTGGTCACCCTTACAAAGGCTGCAAGGGAATTTGGGTTTTGGATTCTTCATTTTAATCTTGTTGACCTCATCAACACTCCTAGTACTATTAACAGTAACTGGTTTCTTAGAGCCAACATCTGATGTTGTTGGGGTCTTGGTCCTTTTTAGGCTCTTCTTCTTCTTCTCTTTCCATTTCTTCTTCTTCTGATCAACCTGGCTACTTGCTTTAGAGATTTCACTAGGTGAAGAAGGAGAAATGGAAGGATACTTGATGGGCGAAGAAGGCGAAAAGTTGACATGAGGTTGATGTGTGGGTGGTGTATTGACATCCAAAGTATTAGGTGCAACTGAAACATTGGGAGGATTCGGGATCACCAAAGTGGGGAACAACCAAACTGGTAATCCAATAGTGATTCCTGGAAGACCTAGTGTGGCAACATATGGAGGACCAAAGTTTCCAAATGAAGGAAAGGTATAAGGTTCCCCAGGAGAAGAGGTTCCTCCATTGGTACTCCCAAGATTCGATGCCATTAACACTGACTTGACCTAAGGTCCACTAAGTAAAACAAACAACACACACTATGAATCTAAGAAGCAATCAATCAAACAAACCTTCCTACGATGAAACCACTAGCTGGTGATGAAATCCAACGCCATGAGATCAAAATAGGAAGGGGTGGGGATAGAGCGGGTGGATCAGTTACGTTGGCGACCTGCTTAACGGACTTACACCTTGGTACAAGCTTCCACACAGTAATTGTGGATTTACCCTCCAAGGAGCTCGAGTGAGTTTGACCAACGTCTGTTCCAGGTACAATGAGACTTCCCTTCACTGTCACCTTGTGTGAGACCCTAAATATTGTGGCTACTAAGGTCACCAAATTGTAGTCAGCCCTTGGGCGGGTACAATTGACAGTCCAATCAGAACGTATGGGTAGGATAACAAGTCCGAAATTAGCTTGAAAGGCTTCCACTCAACATTGTGGGTATACCTTCTAGTGATCCCCAATATACGATCCAACCACCACAAACAGTTGGGCCACGGAGGGATAATCTCTGTAACTCACCCGAATGTGACCTTGTGCGTAACCCCTATGTGAGAGGGGTATCCCAGGTAGACTAATACGACAATTGGATTTAACTCTCCCTACCGCAAGATACTAAGTTTGTTTGATAGATTTGGAAAGTTATCCTTTCAACCTATTCCAAAGCCCTACACCTTAAACTAATGTAGGTTTGCTAACAAAGATGTAAAAAGTCTGATAAATTTTAGTTAAGCATTGATTTTAATGGCTGTTGTTTAATTAGAGGGTGTATGAAAGTGAAACTGATGGAATGATGACTCAATTCCCAAAAATATGCAGAAAATATGATAAGCAATCATTTCTTTTCAATGAATACCTATTTAAGGGAAAGAGGAAGAGTCGTTTTCACTATCAAACACTTGATAAGGAATGCCCTCAATCAATTTTGTACTCAATCAAATCCAATATGATGCTACAACATTTCAAAAATACAAACTAATATGCAAAATAATCATTAAGATGTACTTTTTTCATTTGTATGTGAATGATAATCAATTCAATGCAAAATTTCTCCTGCCAACTACCCTTTCAGATCAAGGAGATTTAGACAAGAAAACACAGATTTCGCACAAACAACACACCCTTTTGCAATCAAACAAGAAAAATAAAACCAAAAACGCAAAAGGAAGGAGAAATAAATTGGATCAGAGGACCTCAAAGAACCAAATGAGAAGAGTCACAGACTTCAGATGTCCTTCACTAGAGTTCCCGCTCAGTCGGATAGGAGAGAAGAAAGAAAGGGATTGATTTCAAGCTCTCAACAACAAAAACTCAAAAATAAGGGAGAAGGGCATAAAATCTGAACAATAAGGTGTTTAATTCTCAAGAGGAAGCATGCCAAAGGTCAAAAGAAGCATCATTGAATCGCAAAGCAACTCAGCAAGTGAAAAAACAGGGTTTAGACCTCCAAAAATTGCAATTTTTGAAGGGATTTTGGGAAAAAAGGGTTGGCGCTCTGGTATAAGGGTCACCAGAGCGTTATAAAGCTCTGTCCAACATCTTAAGGGAGTGTTGGTGCTCTACTAACAAGGCAGGGGAGAGCTGGAGTCCTAAAGCTCAGAAAAAAGTCCAAAAAACCCAAAATTTCAATGGAATTTTTGCAATCAAGCCGAGTGTGATGGAGTGAAGAGTCAATTAGAAAATGCAATCAGATATATGGGATGAACAAGGTTAGAAAACAACCAAAGAGTAAGACAAGGTCTATGAGGAAGATCAAAACTAAAAGTTTGGGTTTGATTCTCCCCAGTGGAGTTGCCAGTTTCTATTGTAGGAAAATCTCCCTGCAAACAGGTAGATTGCCTCAAAGATGTTGACCCTAACTCTAAGACAGAAAGTGCTTAACGTGGACCTGACTTCCTTTCAAATCCATACAAACTAGCACATGAGAAAGACGGAGAACACCAGTACCTTTTTATCAATGTTTGTCCCTGCATGCTCCAAATCGAGCTTCAAACTCTCGCTCCTCGCTGAGTCCTGTAGACAAACAAAGTACGACTGCTTCCTACTCTATTGACATTAGCTTGAAAATAGATCTATCTATCAATGATAGGTTCATGTAATATCAAACACAAACTAGAAAGAAACATGCCAAGCGTGTCATATTAATGAGAATAACGACAACAATACTTACAATCGTAGATGCGAATGCGACAGCTTCGTCAAGTCCCCTTTGTCTAACCCTTGCTCGAAAGATCCACAACCTGGATGATAGCAGCTTAATTGATCACTTCTCCTTTGACTGACTATGTGTTCCCTATGAGATCATAGGTTTGATGCTAGCAGTTCTTCCCCTAATCATCTCTGTTCCAGCACCACTTATGAGATCATAAGTTTGGTGTGATTCTCCTTTTCCAATCTGCTTTCACCATTAGAAAGCTTTCTTATATAGCCTTGGAGAGGCTTTAACCACTTGAGATATCCTTGGGGAAGTTGAGGATTTGCATCCTTCAGTTGAGGACCTTCCCTAAGATCATGGCTGGACTAGGGATTCGAATCCAACTTCCTTCCAAGAATGAAAGGATCCTTCCCCCATTCATCTCAACAACTTAACAACTACCCAGAATAGGTAGCGCTCCCTCAAAAGGACCATCAGAGTGCTGTAGCACTCCCTAGTAGGATTTAGGGGGGTTCCAACGCTCTCAAAATCTATAGCACTCCCTCAAAAGGGCTAGGGGAGCTTTATAACGCTCCCTGACAGTGTAAGGGGGAGTGTCGGTGCTCCCATAAGAGGTATAGGGGAGCACTCCTCTCCAAAAACTTAGTTTTTGAGGTGCTTTCAGATGGCAAAAGGTTTGCAAGCTTGTTGACTCATTTCTCCTCTTCTAAATCAAATGTTTGAGGTGTTTCAAGTGTCCTTCTCATGTCGTTATAGGCACGACATAGGCATCATGAAAGTATGCTTTGTTTGATGTTTGCGACACTTGTGAGAAACATGCGACACTTGTGACCTTGTGAGCAAAATGCGACACTTGCGACCTTTGTAATGACGACACTTGCGACACTTGCGACCTTTGTAATGACGAAACTTGCGACCTTTGTAATGACGACACTTGCGACACTATCAAAGTGAGTAATTTCAATGTGTAACAAGCATGATTACATCACTCCTGAGCATGGGTATGCCAGACTTGGGAAGGAAATACTCTCACTTGATATTGACTAATGGTTGTTGTTTTTGGATCAGTTGCTCGGGGACCTTCATGATTTTACTTCAATGCATTCTCGTCTCTCAGAGTTGTAATGTATTTTTTCCATCATGTTGCACTTTTGACATCACACATTAGGAGGCATTTGTTATGGTACAAAATGCCATACCTATGCACTTGTGTTATGAAATACCCTTCCCTTTGTCTTTCAAAATCAAAATCCTTCCTTGCCTCATCCAAGTCATCTGAAAAACATGACTTTTGATCATATCTGTAGGTTTACTTTGAGGAACACACTGACATTTGTGGCTTTATAGTGTGCAACCTACGGATTCCCTAAAAAATAATGAGAAATAAAATAATTCTGAGATTTTGGGTGGGTTTTTCAGTTGGGCTCATTTCCCAAAGTTCCCAAGCCTATACAAAAAAAAATTCAACCTCCCCAACCCCTTTGGGAGAATATAAAGCACCTTTGAAGGAAATGATTGTGTAACACACCCGACCCATAAATACCCTTTCTAGGGATGAGGCATCAAAATTTTGTTCTTCCTAACTATCTCAAATCCTAATTCTAGGATCTCCATTGGATTCTTCTCACCATGAGCTTTCTAGCGGTCACTTTCGCACTAAAATTCGAGCTCTGGTCTACAAGTTATGGCCTCCTAAAGTTACCCAGGCATTGTTAATTGGGATTTTCGGTGTTTGGCGCTGAAAAATCCTATTTCCTAATCCCCGAAGTCCCAAAATATCACCATGTTCCCTTATCCCTTCAATGATCAACGTTCAACAATTTACGTTGAACATCTCCTCTTCGACATTCGACCTTTGACAATCGAGGGTATTCATACTACATTTTCAGTGTTTCAGTGATCAAAGATCATCATTGGACTTTCGGCCTTCAACGATCGACGATTCTCATTGAATCTTCCTTTATCATACTACATTCGAATCTTCTAAAATCTTGAAACTATCTAGAATCCCAGAGTCTAGAACACGTCACCAGCCCTATTGGCCAGGTGGCCATGAACCAACAATTGACATGCAGCGAGGGTCAAGGGGTGACACGTTTCCTCATTAGAGGGTGTCACATGTCATGCTTAAATAGGAATAAGGGGTCTGTGAATCTACCAAAACTGGGTGACACGTGGCACGCATAATGTAGGTCCATGTCACATCGAATGATGTCATCAAGCCACTTCATCTTAGACTGATAACTGCTCAGCCATTCGATCTAACAATTAGTAAGATTCCATGTAGATCCATGGATCTATGGCTCTCATTACTTCGCGGCTCTAGACTTAGGATCTTTCCAACTCCTCACACCGTGAATTCTTTGAAGAGCTATGTTAAGACCTAGTATTGGCTCATTAACCCTTAATTGGAGCATATTATATTAGTAATGTTATTTTATTTATGTCAGCTTTAGGCCATTAGTTGTAATTATACCTCCTAGTCTCCTATATATACCAAGGATACATTTTCATTTTGAATCATCTTGTACTTGAACATTTAAGTGGGGTAAAAGGAGGTTTCCCCCTCAAAGAGGCTTATTATCTAAAATTATCTCTTTTTCAGGGCATTGAGTGCTTTTTCTGAGGTTTTTCTATGCTATATTGGTATTTGGTTCTTAACATATGGTATCAGAGCTCAAGGTCTTGGGGTTTCGCTGCTACATCTAAGACACCTTGGAATTTTTGCTATAACTATTTTTCTACAACATTTTAGAAGATATGACCTGGAGGATATTTAGTAGACAGATCAAGGTACGTTGGGTTCAAAATTCATCTCTTGAGGCATTATACTTTCATAGATACAACCTATACAAGATAGGGTTATGGAATCATCCTGAAATGAGTCATTGAGAAATTTTCACTATAAAAAAATTTCTGTAACTTTTCAGACCCTGAACTTTGGAGGATATTTACAAAACTTATTAAGGTATCTATGGTAAAACTTTCATCTTCTGTTTCGTCTTAAATTTGTATATACACCCTGTGTAAGATAGGGTATCCGACTAGTCCTATTGAATAGTCTCAAGAAGGTGTTCCAGGTAAAACAATCATAACTTCTTCCTAGAGTATCCAAATTGAGTGGGACAAGTTTCATTGGATTTTGGACAGTTTGTAGTATTTCTGGTGTGAGTTTCAGAATTTTATATCAATTATTTTGTGCGGGGCATGCTATACAAGTGAGATCTCCTGGAAAGGACAAAAATTGGCAAGTTGTGGGGAAGTTACCAAAAATTCCACTTAGCACATCCAATTTTGATCAGACTTGTGGCATTGCAAAGAAGAAATATCATAGAACCGCATAAAAGAGAGTTTCATACCTAGAAGTTCTTAAAATTGGGAGATACAATAGAAGAAATATTGTCTAGCAGAACCACCTCAAAATCAAGGTTCAAAAGTGATACTTGGCCAACATGCCACCAAAAAAGGGAAATTCTACACCAACTAAGCCTCCAAAAAATCCTACTTGGACTCTTGATGAAGGTGAAGAAATGTGTAGGGACATAAATGAACTACAAAAGAAGATGGATTCAATGGAAGCTAAGTTGGATACTAAGATGGATTCAATCAAAGCTAAGTTGGATACTAAGATGGATGGCTTAAAAGGGGAGATCATGGAAGTATTGAAAAATTTCGTAACAGAGAAGACACTTGAAAGTGAAAATGCATCCCATGAAATCCATGACAAGGACACAAGGAAGGTGAACCAAGAATGGATAAACTCCAACTTTGGTTTGAAGACCAACCACGTTCCTAAGATTGATATGAGGAAGTTTGATGGCAAGGACCCAATCACATGGATACTTCAGATGGAGCAATTCTTTGATCTCCATAATGAGCCACATACACAAAAGGTACGAATTGATTATTTATATTTAGAACCTAATAAATTTGTATGGTATCGATGTCTTTGTTCTCGCAAATCACTCGTCACTTGGACAATTTTCATGGAATAAATGATAGCACACTATGAGGATACAAGGAGCATACCTTCTTTAGCCAATTGATAAATCTCAAGCAAAAGGGTTAAGTTACCGAGCACATTGAGAACTTCCAAAGATTGAATATAAAGATAACCGATATTCCAGATGAGCACTTGCTTGATGTATTCATAGGAACTTTAAAGGATAACGTTCAACATGAGGTTCACCTTTGGGAACCCAAATCATTGGAGAATGCATTTAAGGTGGCAAGAAATGTTGAAAGTAAAAATATGGCTATGGCTACTAGAAGGACCAATCTTAACATCTATAGAGAGAACAATGCTCCTTCTTCTAAAACACCTCAACCTACAAGGTTGACACCTCAACAATGGTAGGAAAGAAAAGAAAAAGGTTTATTCTTTAATTGTGACAACAAGTACAGTAAGGGACATAAGTGTGGTGACAAGAAATTATTCTACATAGATTGTGAAGAGAAAGAAGAACAAGAACAAGAACCATCTCAGGATGAAAACGCAGAAGCAATTTCATCTGAAGAGTTGACTCCCACGATATCGTGTAATGCATTGGCTGGAATTAACACTCCTCAAACCCTCAAGATTGAAGGATAAATAAAAAAGAAAAGATAATAGTCCTAATTGATTCTGGTAGTACTCATAATTTCATTCACTATAAATTAGCCAAAGATATCAATTGATTTGTATATCCAGTGCCAGAGTTTCATGTAATGATTGCAGATGGAGGAACTATCAATTTCTTAGGAAAATGCAATAAGATAAATCTTACTATGGGGGAATATTTAATGAATAGTCCAATGATTGATATACCCATGGGTGGTGCAGATGTTGTACTAGGAATCCAATGGTTACAATCATTAGGAATAGTGGTTTTTAATTTTCAAGAACTTTTCATGAAATTTTTATTGTAAGGAAAATAAATTGAGTTAAGAGGTATCACAGGGAAACCCGGTAAGGTGATAAGCTCTAATGGCATGACAAAATTATTGAAAAAGGGGCATCAAGGCATTATTGCACAACTATGCTCACTAGATTTTCAAACATCTAATACGTCTATTCCTCAAGATCTCCAAAGGATCATTGATAAGCATTCCAAATTATTTGAAGATAT
>ML805077.1:140894-154693 GCA_009831015.1 Picea engelmannii | reverse complement strand
CTCTTCACAATCTATGTAGAATAATTTCTTGTCACCACACTTATGTCCCTTACTGTACTTGCTGTCACAATTAAAGCATAAACCTTTTGCTTTTATTTCCTCCAATTGTTGAGGTGTCAACCTTGTAGGTTGAGGTGTTTTAGAATAAGGAGAATTGTTCTCTCTATAGATGTTAGGATTGGTCCTTCTAGTATCCATAGCCATATTTTTACTTTCAACATTTCTTTCCACCTTAAATGCATTCTCTAATGATTTGGGTTCCCAAAGTCGAACCTCATGTTGAATGTTATCCTTTAAAGTTCCTATGAATACATCAATCAAGTGCTCATCTGAAATATCGGTTACCTTTATATTCAATATTTGGAAGTTGTCATTGTGCTCGGTAACTTGAGATTTATCAATTGGATAAAGAAGGTATTGCTCTTTGTATCCTCATAGTGTGCTATCATTTCTTCCATGAAAATTGTCCAAGTGACAACTGATTTGTGAGAAAAAATCCATCGATACCATACAAATTGATTAGGTTCTAAATATAAAGAAGTAATTCTTACCTTTTGTGTATGTGGCACATTATGGAGATCAAAGAATTGCTCCATCTGAAGTATCCATGTGATTGGTTCCTTGCCATCAAACTTCCTCATATCAATCTTAGGAACATGGTTGGTCTTCAAACCAAAGTTGGAGTTTCTCCATTCTTGATTCACCTTCGTTGTGTCCTCATCATGAATTTCATGGGATGCATTTTCACTTTCAGGTGTCTTCTCTGTTACGAAATTTTTCAATACTTCCACGATCTCCCCTTTTAAACCATCCATCTTAGTATCCAACTTAGCTTCCATTGAATCCATCTTAGTATCCAACTTAGCTTCCATTGAATCCATCTTCTTTTGTAGTTCATTTATGTCCCTACTCATTTATTCACCTTCATCAATAGTCCAAGTAGTATTTTTTGGAGGCTTAGTTGGTGTAGAAGTTCCCTTTTTTGGTGGCATGTTGGCCAAGTATCACTTTTGAACCTTGATTTTGAGGTGGTTCTTCTAGACAATATTTCTTCTATTGTATCTCCCAAGTTTCATCCCTTCTAGGTATGAAAATTTATTTTATGTAGTTCTATGATATTTCTTCTCTACAATGCCATAGGTCTGATCAAAATTGGATGTCCCAAGTGGAATTTACGGTAACTTCCCCACAACTTGCCGATTTTTGTCCTTTCCAAGAGATATCACTTGTATAGCGTGCCCCACACAAAATAATTGATATAAAATTATGAAAATCACAAAAAACATACTACAAACTATACATGATCCAATGCAACCAGTCCCACTCAATTTGGATACTCTAGGAAGAAGTTATGATTTTTTTACCTGGAACACCTTCTTGAGACTAGTCAATAGGACTAGTCAGATACCCTATCTTACATAGGGTGTATCTACAAATTTGAGATGAACAAGAATGTGAAATTTTTAACACAGATACCATACTAATTTATGTAAATACCCTTTTAATTTCAGGGTCTGAAACATTACGAAAAAGTTTTTATAGCGAAAATTCTGCAATGACTCATTTTAGAATGATTCCAGAACCCTATCTTGTATAGGCTATATCTATGAAAGTATAAGGCCTCAGGAGCTGAATTTTGAACCCAACATACCTTGATCTGTCTAATAAATATTCTCCAAGCCGTTTCTTCTGAAACATTGTAGAAAACAAGTTATAGCAAAAGTGCCAAGGTGTCTCAGATGTAGCAGCGAAACCCCAAGACCTTGAGCTCTGATACCATATGTTAAGAACCAAATACCAATATAGCATAGAAAAACCTTAGAAAAAGTACTCAAAACCTTGAAAAATAGATAATTTCATATAATAATCCTCTTTAAGAGGGCAACCTCCTTTTACACCACTTAAATGTTCAAGTACAAGATGATTCAAAATGAAAATGTCTCCTTGGTATATATAAGAGACTAGGAGGTATAATTACAACTAATGGCCTAAAGCTGACATAAATAAAATAACATTACTAATATAATATGCCCCAATTAAGGGGTAATGAGCTAATATTAGGGCTTAACGGAGTTAGTCCTAGATGATTCATAGTTTGTGCATCAAAGTTTATAAGGTGAGTGACCAAATAAAGAGTGGTTTGAAATTATCGAGTAACGGGTCTGGCCATAAGTTGGTTAAAGGGGTGTAAGGTTCACCATGTTTGAATAGTAAAGTTCCACTTCCCTAAGTATCGAGTCATGTCGAAAGGGTGGAAATTATGTACCAAAGTCGAGTCAAGTGGTCGAGATAAAGATCACATCGAAAGATATTAAGATCATCATTCCCTAATAATGAATTTAGAAAAGTAAACAATCATGGCACTTTTATCATTTGCACTTTGCACACTTCAAAAGTTAACCCGTTGCATGAGTTTGTTGCGCAAATATTCAACCTTCTTTCAAACTTTTTGTCGCCATATATTTACTATCCTTTTCCATGATTTCATTTTGTATCCATTCAAGCATAAATATTAGTCACCCTTCACACCTCTCCTTCACTTTCAGAGTTTTTGCATCATCCGTAGTTTTTTTTCCAGCAATCTCTGGAGCCCTTCGTTGCGTAAAATTTATTTTCTTCTAGTCATTACGTGAGTCTGTTGTTCTGATTTTTCTGCATCTCCTCCTTTGTTTTTAGCCATTGTTTAAATTCTTTTGGGGCTCGCTGCAAACTATATTTTTGTATGAGTTGTTTCTTCTCATAGTTAGCCTTCTTCATTTTGAATTTCCTACTTCCGCGCCAAGTTGTCCATTGCGCCAAAATTTTCTATCACAATTCCCTACCGCGCCAAGTCTCCCATTGATGTTTTCTATCACACAAGGTTTTCCCAACTGCACCCAATTTTTCTGTCGCACTTTACTATCATGCTGAGTTTTCCCGCTGCACCAAAATCATCCATCATGCTTTACTGCTGCGCCATAAATTTATGTTACTGATTTATTTTCCATGCAGAGAGGGTATTACAATTCATTACTGTGTGCGTGAAATTAATATATACCAGCATCATGGCAGTTTCCCAAAGCATAAGAAAGAAGGAGAGAAGTGGTAGGGCCGTGAGGTTTGAAACTCGTGATCTAGAGTTAATAAATGAAGACCCAATGAACAAGGTGTCTTTTGAACAAGCCAGATGTATGTGTTTCTATGAAACTATCCAAGGATATAATGTGAAACTAGTTGATTAGTTCGCCCTCAATTTTACTGGGGTCAATGCGACAATTGCGGGAATCACTTTCCAAGTGACAGAGGAAACTTTTTCAGCTACGATAGAGATCCCTCCATGTGGAGAAAAATGGTTTAAAGGAATTCCTTTAGACATTTCATGTTATATGTATTTCATCAAGATCGAATGTCGAAATTGAAAAATTGGAGCCGACATTCCAAGCTAGTATCTCCTAGAGCCTTTCAAGAAACTTATGAAGATAATCAGAAAATATTTCACCTGTGAAGGAAGGTTCGACAGGGTGTATCCATGCACATCAGGTTACTGATGCACTTCATGGGGAAAAATCCCTTAAAATTATCTTTGTTCTTGTGTCAAATCTTGGAAAATATGGAAGACAATGTCTAGGCCAAGGTTGATCAGCCAGGGAACAATTTATTCCATTTTCATTAATTAAGATGTCAATGATTGAATAATTGAGACATTTTAACAAGGATTGGAATTCTTTTTTGATTTTGGATAACATTCCAAAAGACCCTAAAGGAGACATTCCTCTATCTGCAGAGGAATAAAAACTTCATATGTCAAAGGTGAGAAAGGAAGATGTTACTGGAAAAAGAAAAGGGAAATAAATATAAGACCCGTCATTCAGTCAACCAACATCCCAGAAGAAAAGTCGATCAATATTGATTGATAAAACTAAGGACATCTAATATCCTAGTAAATCGTGCACCAAGTCCTCTACCGAGAGATTTCCCATGCACACCGTTCAACTAGAGCTTTTTGAAGGTGCAAACAAGGGAATTGATGAAAGATAGGTGGAGTTAGGTGAGGAAAATGCAAATACTCAGGAAATGAAGAACAACTAAAGAAAGAGAAACACATTGTTTCTCAATTGTATCAAGAAAACAAAGAGTTGAGAAGACAATTGGTAGAAAATATTATTGAAACACCAGCTTCACAAATTCAAGTAGGTTAGTTACCCCCTACCTCGCTCACAATGAGAGAAAATAATGTAAATTGGATTAAAAACAATCTCAGAGAGGCCCAAGATGTAATCATTGAGCTTAGGGAGAAACAAAGGATGCCAGAGGAAACGATCATAGAACATTTCAAAGAGCGTAGGCCATCTATTGATAATGCATGTGCATCTCTCTCCGGTGCTCAATCAAAACTGAAAAGAAATGCATTTTTGTTGAGATAGGTGAAGAGTTTGAACAAACAAAACTGGTATTTAAGAAAAAAAGTCATAGATTTAAGGTTGCAGGCGAAGTTGGAGGAAGAAAATAAGGATGATCTAAATCCCCTAACTAGAGTTGTGAAGGCATGAGTAAGGGAGCCCCATTTTTTGTTGGATTACTGAGAGGGGTGGTGAATAAGTAATAGAGCAATCTAATCCTTTTTAACCACAAAATGAAAGTGTTATATAAAGGTAGCATTATTATCCAATAATTGCAGAGTAAATAAATAATTAACAAATGAGCAATCATACACATAAACATTACACCAGTGTTTTTACATGGAAACCCAAAGCGAGAGAAAACCACATAATGCTTTTTCTTATATGTCTTTAAGAATTACATTCATTGGAAGCACCAAATTCCTTTGTTTTCTAGCTGCAATTGGAAGGAGGATCCAACCCCCTAGTTTCTCAAGCTACAACCTGAAGGAATCTCCAACTCCCCAATTCTCTGGCCACAAGAAGAAGGAGGCTACAACCCCCTATGTTCTTCGACTACAAACAGAAGGTGGATACAACCACCTATCCTTTCCCCATCCAACCACAATGAAATATAAGTAGAATGATGGAACCACTGCCACACTATCACTATGAGATATATTGTTGTAAAAATTTACCAATCAACATGTAATTAACCTGTACCATAAACAAGTGCATCAACCAAGCATAACACAACTCATAATCATCACCAAGATCAATATGTGCTTCTAATAATATACCAATACAAGTATGACACATCATCCATAAACCATGTTTCAAAAATACTACTAACAAGTGCCTCCAACCATGTACCAATCATGTATCAACTACTCATCAACTATGAATCATCAATATGTACCAACATCATCAAATATACACCTCATGTATGTGCCAACTCATCAACTACTTGTCTCAACCATGTACCCATCATGTACCTCAACCAAAATTCCTCATCAATTGCATCATCCAAATTTGATTTGTAACTCTAAAATAGATCTGGTTTATATGATCGCATACTTGTAAACCCTCCTTAACTTTAACAATAAGAGACTATCATTTTCATCAAACTTTACTTTAGTCTCACATGACTAGTTTTGGATTAGTCAACAACCCTAACTTGAAATAATCATAACTATGTACCTGTAATAAATAAAGATTTGAAAATTGTACATAATGTTTTTCAGTGTGTTTTATGCAATTTCTCCATGTGCCACTACTTGGAACCTCTCAAAAAAGGAGTTATAGAAAAAATGACATACCTTGTTGAATTCTAACTTATTCTAGAGAGCGAACTTGTAGAGCATGCCCCGCACAATTTTTTTTTGTATGGATATGAAAATTATACACTTAATACTACAGACTGTACTCTAACCAATACATTTTGTCTGACTGAATTTGGATCTGTTATGAAGAAGTTATGACGTTTTTACCCAAAACACATGTTTTAGACTAGTTTTAAGACTATCCACAAACCCTATTTTCCACGACGTGTAACTCCAAAAATACAATGATCCACAAGCTGAAATTTGAATCAAAACTACTTGGATATGTTTCCTCGATGGCCTCCCAATTTCACGGTCTGAATCATTTGCAAACATGGTGAGATGACCTATAAATAACATACCTTAGAAAGCATCATCAAAATAATTTATCCTCCCTTGAATTTTGACCTTCTTTACTTCACCGTCCCTCTGAAATTTGGCTTAGATATGCTTTGGTTACCTCAGTCACCTATAGATATTCAATATGATCAAGTGTGTTTAAAATGAGAGACCCTTTCCTCTTATTTATAATTTCATGTAGCTTCCTCAAGGGCTTACCTTTTAACCATCTTAACCCACTTTCCTTTTAGGGTTAACCCACTTGTAATTTCTCCATTAACATTATTATTTAAATAATTTATTTTTTTATTAAATTTGAATATAGTACACTCATCACTTCAATTTATTATTTACCTTCTAAAATCTCTTAAACCACTTTGACTACTTTGACCTTTTGGGGCTTCTGGATGACTCATGAGGGTTCTCCAACTTCACATGGCCATAAAGATCTAACTGTGAGGAGTCATGTGATGTTCCACATACCACTGGAAATGGCATGACATGTATTATCCATATAGAATAGTATTTCCTAAAAATATATCAAAACTCATACCATTATCCATCAAACAAACTTGGGTCCATTACCCAAACCTGGGTTCTCCAACTTCTCATGGCCATAACTCTCTAACCGTGAGGAGTTATGTGATGTTCTGCATACCACTAGAATTGGAATGACATCTACTATCCATCTAGAATAGTATTACCTTCAAATATATTAAAACTCATACCATTATACATGAAACAAACTTGGGTCCATTACCCAAACCTTTGTGCTACCAGAATTCGCTATCGGACTTTCTCTAAGGGTTGACATCAATCACTAAGGTTTGACATCAATCACTAAGGTTTGACATCAATCTACAATATCACTCTCCAATGGTTGACATCAATGACAACCAAAAATCCATACCAGCTTTCCATCAACCTAATCCAATTGTCTGACATTTTTGTCTTTCTGGTTCATGGCATGGAATATTTGTCCATACATATCCCGCCTTCTTATGTTAACAAGGAGTTAGAAGAAACACTTGCACAGTGAATATTCATTGTGCAAATGTTGTAAGATTACCTAATGAGAAGGGAAGTTATTAATGAAACACATGCAAGTTTTGAATGAGATGCATGGTACCCAACAATTGCTTCCACCTGGAGATGTGCGAGCGACCACAAATGGACACCCGCTACACAAACTAATCATGCACATGATATAGCCAACAATCGTGCAACAACAACCAAAGTCCACTATAAAAAGGTGACATAGTTTCCAATAGTACGCATGATTAATCAGAAACCCTTTAGAATAAAACATTGATTTATCACAACCAGATGGTCGAATCTTACTCATGAGCAAATGATTGAAATGAATATGTCAGTTATGTTATGATTGGGTGCAGTTGGGTTTCTATTTTTAGTAAAAATATTTGAAAAGGTTGTCTAGGGGGAGAGTAACCGAATCCAGTATTCTATGGGGAAGTAGTTCGAACATAGAAGCCCAAGAGGGCGTTAGGTTTCTATATATTGGATCTTTTTTATGTAAGAGAAGTTGGAAAATTAGTGTAGATAGGGAAATCTTGAATGCAACTTTATGAATCCAATGGAAATATAAATGCAGAGGTCCTAAAGCTTTCGATGAAAATATTCTAGTGGTGGTGGTTTGATGTATTGTGATCCTATCTTCGTATGTACTTCTTGTTCCTGCAAATTCATATATGTTTCATTCGTTTAATTTGGAAATATTTAAAGGGTTTAAAATTCATCTTATGGTGGTTTAGACTCAACCATTTAAACTCTATGTTTTCTTCTAAGTTAGGTCAGGATTCATCTCTAATGGTGCTCTTATTTTCTTTATGTTTCTCCTTTCTTTCACCATACACAACTATATTGAAACTGAAAGACCATTACTTATTTATCCCTTTTCCTCTCAAATATTACTCTACCAGTCATTGATTTCTCTTGTTTTCAAGGGGTTGACTCCATAGCCCAAAAGGTACTATACTTCCTTGCCAGTGGAATTAGAAAAAACTTTCTCAAGCATCTAAATCTAGTCGTCAGTACAAAGATATTATCTGTCAGAGACTAGATCTCAGAGAGAGCCCTCTCTAGATTGGGAAGTCTAGTTTCCAATATTAAAGTTGGTTCGTAGGTTACCTTGGTAGATCATTTTCTGCAGCCCAAAAATTTACCAAGTGATAACATTTTGGCATCGTTGCTGGGGACATAATTGAAAACTTTCCCTGGGAAAAAAATGACTAAAGTTGTAGATTTGATTCCTAAGGGTAAGAATGAATCGGATACCTATATTGGTTGAAACATATTTTACCCTGGTGACTTCATTGAATAATATCAGTAGCATAAAGTAGTCTGAATAAAAAATCCTATCTCCCAAGAAATTTTACACTAGAGTGAACTCTGATCTAGAGCCTACAACATCTATGTCTGATCCCGAAAAAATTCTACACAAAAGAAAGGAAAGGATAACGGACTCAGTATGTTACCTGGACAGGAACCTATCTTTACCTAAAGACAGGGTAAAAATCATTGACGACCTTGAATTCGATTTATTATTTAAACAAACCCTGTTCAGATCCAAATTAGAATCTTGTTTGAATGAAATCATCTTCAATGAGAAAAAGTTCCAATCTTTGATACCAACCAACCCCCCTCAAGATGTTGTAATTTCCCCTCAGACTATTCAACTAGTTCAAACTCCTCCTAGACTGATGGCCACCAGATTCGATCCTCTCTCCTTGCCTACTGAATTACATGATTTACCTCAAAATTATAATCAGATAATTAAATTATACGACGTTGAAGGGAATGCTTCAACTCAAAAACACTTATATTGGTTTAATGACTTTTTCGACCTAGAAGAGGTAGATTATGAAGATGTGAAAACGAGATTGTTTGCACAAAGTCTCTCAGGTGAGGTTAGATGTTATAGAAATATTTGCCTCACCATATGAAATCTTGCACAAAAGACCTTTTTCCATTTCCCTATGCATAATTTTCATCCCTTTTGCAAATCCCAGAGCTAAAAATACATTTTTTCCACATATACGCACCTTGCCTAATATACAACATGCGTATACATAGGTTGCACCACTACAACCCACATACATCAATATTTGTGGCCAAAAATGAAAAATGGTGTCGGGTTTCCATGTCACGATAGGAGATCAATGATCCTTGGCCTTCCATATAATGGAAACATTCTGACTCAACCATTCAGTTCCATTTTAAGGCTATAAATGGGCCAATTCTAAGCTATGGAAAGGAGGAGAAAGAATTCAAATTTGAGAGAAAAGTTACTCTGGAGGAATTATTCACTTTACATTGAATCTGCATCCCTTTATCCTTTAAGTCTGAACATAGTGTTCAACCCCCAAGCTCTTCCCTTATTGAGTGAGAACTCCATTGTATCTCTTACATGAGCTTGCCTTTGGTGGAGGATTGAAGTGGTGGAGGCCCAACTGGAAGGAACTTGGTTTCTCTATTTCGAACCATTCCAACACAGAAGTTTGTAACATTTTCACTTCTACTGATCATATATTAATAGAAATACTCTTTGCCTGTCCAATTGATATCTTGAAAATATTTGAATTATTATTCCATGGGCGTATTTGTTATGTATATTAATGTATTATTATGTTGAATGTGCTAATATCATATATTATCACCATATTCTTGCTTTGCTTGGTTGTTGAGGACTAGTTACAGGTATATTTCTTTGGGTCAAGTGCTCAACGGTGGACTTCATTGAACGTTTGGACAAGATAGGCCTTTTATCATGTCTTGGTAGCATATTTGTTTATATAGCATACTTGAGAATAGAGTTGATTTATGCAGTCATTTCCATCTATTGTGGTTTTCCCCTAGCCATATAGATATTTTACTTGTAACAATTGGTGAAGATAGAAGAATCTTCTCGATACAATGTGTATCGGTGAGAAATAGAGATCTTGTGTTGATATATATATCGATGTTCAAAAGTTGATTCACCATCAATGTGCTGACGATCAGAAGATGATTCATCATCGATGTTTTGAAGGTTAGGAGATGGTTCACTATTGATGTGTTGGTAGTTGGAAGTTGATTCATTGATAGTGTGTTAGTGATCAAAAGTTGATCGCCTCCTCCAGTGATAAAAAGAAAACACGAAGATTTTCTAGGTGATGAAAGGTTTTACATTGTTAATGAGAACAAGGAGATGTTGTCAATATAGGTTGCATCAGTGGGAAAAAGGAGATGATTGTTGATACGTTGTGTATTGATAAATAAATAGGAAACTCGTCAATACATTGTGTATTAATGGGCCAACGTGATCTTCAAAATTGTTTAAAATGGTAAATTCTAGAGAGAAAGAAGAGGATCTTGGACTTTAACATTTGCATGAAAGATTCTAAAATATTTTCTAGTAGAAAAATTTTAATAAGGGGGCCCAATTTATTCTTTTAGATTAATGATGAATAGAAGAAATTAGGAAGGGTGTTGTGTTGGAACAACAATTGGTGACACACTAGGTGAATCCAAAATCTATGCTAATCTTTCCTAACTTATGAGCATAAAATGCAGAGGGTCATATTCTTACTTTTAAGATAAAAAATTCTAGAATAAATGTGCAACAGTTAGCTAAAAGGTTTCATTGTGGTGAAATCACTGATGATGCTTGAATGTCAGCTAGTAGAGATTGTCTATTGTAATAAGAGGATACATGATGGTGATATATACTTCCTCAAATTGTGTCGATGATCCAAGTTGGTATCTTCATCATGGGGATGATATAGGTTTGGTATATAAAAATATTTTCATCGGGTGCATATATAACATCCTTGAGGTGTTTCTCTGCTACCTGCAAGTGTCCATAGCATTGATGGAGTCACCATGGCATCACATACCTTTATCCATTTCCATCAAGCATCCATATCCCAAAAAGAGATATCTGCATGTCCCCTAGTCTGATCAAGATTTATTTCCCATTCCTCCCCAGTTTATTTAGTGTATTCTTAACATCCAGTGGATGGGGAAAGTGGTGGCCTTCTTTTATCTTGATAGGGGAGGAATTCCAACTATTGAGATTTACTTTGTATATTTTTTGCACCTGGATAAATAAAGATCAATTTTGATTTTCATCCTTTAGACTTTGACACTTCACCTTTCATGCGAGCAACTTCTTAGTGTATGGATGTTTCCCACGTTATATGGGATCTTCTCACCATCCAAAATGCAAGAATAATTGTTGATTAACCAATCTATTAAGTCATGGTATGACTACTGTCATAATATTTCAAAACATTCCTAAGTTATCTTCATTAGGACCTTCCAGTTCATCTCATGAGCTAGGAAAGAGATGTAAGTTTATTTAGGCATGTTTTCAATGCAAAGGTGTTGCCTGTATGAGACAAACAAAGGTGAAATATATGTATGTCATCAAATATAATCAGGAATTCTATGAAAAACATAAGTTAGATAATGAATAGTGTTTAGGGGAAGAGATGATAGGCAAAGAAAGATAACAATCATATTCAGAATTAGAAGATAAACTCAGTCCAAAACCTGCTACAATTGAAAAATGAAATTCTTAATAAATGAGGATTAAATATCTGCATTCATGTAGTATCCCCAAGTGAGCTAGGCTGGGATATTTTTATATTTGTATAATTGTATTTTTTCTGGTTGTGTTCTTTTGTCAAACATATTGCATGCAATCCAAGTACACATGAAATAAAAGAGACAACATGAAGTATTTTTCTTATGAATGGAAATTTGTACAGAACAATAACAAGTTCTAATGGTTACTATGGAAGATGAAATACATCAACTAAATACACAATTCTCAAACCAAAAACCTAGAATATTCCATGACCACCTCCAAAAATCCCCACAAGCCTCCTAAGAAATTCACTACACCCCTAAACTGAAGACAAACCACAAAATGAAGCTACAATGAATATATTGAATGAATACTCCTCCTTGTCTAGCTAGGGTGGTTGTTGTACCACCGAAACCAAACCACAATGGAAGGGTTTTACCAAAACCCCAACAAAAACCCTGGCTCACAAGAGTAATCCACGAAGAGATCAATCCAAAACATAATTTGGAAAATGGAGTGTTACCCCTCTTTTTATTCATCTTCAATTACCTTTCTAGATCTTTCCCCTTTGACTTAATCCACATGACCCTTATTCCACTTTTACTTTTCAACTTAAGATTAAAGTCACCTTTTCCTAATGTTTAAGTGACTATTAATCTTAAATTTACTTTTTAACCCCTTTTCAATGATCGAATGTGATTAATTTTCTTTTTAAGACATTTATGGATGTTGGATGTCCCTTTCTCATTATCTCAACCTCTAAAACATTTCATCTTGGTTCCAACGAGATATTACACTAAGGTGTACCCTCAAATAACTAAAATAATATGATTTAAATAACACCTTTAGTGAATTTAATTAGATTATTCTCAATAACATCCCCAAATTACAATAATCGTCATAATGCTACGAAACCAAGAACGAACTATCCGGAAGTGATCTTGAGGATGAAATATGGAAAATGGACTAGTTTGGGACTCATATAACTCCTCCAAATCCTCCGAGCTTACTGATAAAATAACAACAATACTTGGAAGTCATATACAACTGTAAAATAGGGGAACCCAAAAATGGGGACATTACAGTCCTCCCATCCAAATATTGCTTGTCTTAAATCAATGCCATCACAACTTGACACTCCATCGACTGAACTAGACTGAAATTGAAAATGATACTAGGGTCCCAAAACAACTAGGAATATGTGAAGCATACTTCACTCAACATATGGTCCCACAAGTTACTGACATAAGAGGCCTCCTGGATACTATTGATAAGTATAGAAACTTGATACTGCAACAATTCAATTAACCCCTCAAAGAAAATCTCTACTAGGGAACCAATCTCATGAAAGAAAAAGTATGTATCTCACATGATCATAAGTATGGTGTTCTTCAATTCTCTGCCCCCTTTCCACTCAAACATGACCCACATTATATAGTGGTTTGAGGCATAACAACTTTGATATATCTTGGGAAAATGGTTGAGGATTTATCTCATGAGGTTGGGATTTAGTGCCTAGGATGGAGCAAAGATATATGGCTCAAATCCTTGACCCAAACAAACTCAGATCTCCTAAAACATTTCCCTTAGAAAAATATGGAATGGTTTCAATTTATTCATCGCTCTCTTAACAATGAGTAAATGGAGACTATCGCTCCCTAAGACACTCTAGGGAGAGATAGTCCAAATTTCATCACTCCTTGTGTATGGGAAAGGGGGCGATGATCCTCAAATAGGGCCAAAACCTTAAGGAAAATGATGTTATTTTGACCTTAAAATGATATGTTTCTCTTTTGACTTGTCTAGGGAACATGACAAGAACTCCCACATGGTCATGAGTTTGTGACACTTAATAAAGTGCATGAAACATTTAATAAAGTGCATGAAACATTTAATAAAGTGCATGCAAAACTTAGTAAGGCGCATATGACACTTGATAAAGTGCATGTGACACTTAGTAAGGTGCATACACCACTTGATAAGGTGCATGCAACACTTATGACACTTAGTAGAATGTGATACATAAGTGAGATACTTAGTAGAGTGTGATGTTGTTAAGCCCTAATATTGGCTCATTACCCCTTAATTGGGGCATATTACATTAGTAATGTTATTTTATTTATGTCATATTTATTCCATTAGTTGTAATTATACCTCCTAGTCTCCTATATATACCAAGGAGACATTTTC